>CAJPIZ010001754.1:0-15563 GCA_905368565.1 Medioppia subpectinata | reverse complement strand
GAGACAAATTACTCTTTTAATAAAACAATTATATCCATAATAAATATATTCGTGGCCAACACGTACGGGATAAAGTCATTAGGTTAGATTATGAGACAAATTACTCTTTTAATAAAACAATTATATCCATAATAAATATATTCGTGGCCAACACGTACGGGATAAAGTCATTAGGTAGATTATGAGACAAATTACTCTTTTAATAAAACAATTATATCCATAATAAATATATTCGTGGCCAACACGTACGGGATAAAGTCATTAGGTTAGATTATGAGACAAATTACTCTTTTAATAAAACAATTATATCTATAATAAATATATTCGTGGCCAACACGTACGGGATAAAGTCATTAGGTTAGATTATAGACAAATTACTCTTTTAATAAAACAATTATATCTATAATAAATATATTCGTGGCCAACACGTACGGGAAAAACTTTTGTCGATTGTTAGATTTGAGAAATTTTTTCGGGTTTCGATTCCACTCATCCATACCTTTCTATTGATATATAATATGTCATGGTTATTTATAAAATAAAAGATTTGATTTTCAAAATTTTGCCGATAAAAAGTGGTCACTACGGCCAGACCCAAAAGCATCTGAACATATAAATTATATTACTCGACTACCCATTAAGTGTACTTTCATTTTATAACAATAATTCCTAATTGCCTACTATCCTACCAATGGACATATACAGAGTGTGAAATATGTGAGCGCAAATTTTTCTAAGTAGAGTACCACCGACATAGTCATGATCGGTAGTGTTGGTTGTAAATTACTTGCAAATTAGTGATAATAGTATTAATAATATAAAGTAAGTTTGTCAAACAATAAAAATAAAATTATAATCAACTACTTAATTATTTGATTATGATTAAATTTTAAAGTAATTTGCAACCAACACTACCGATCATGACTATGTCGGTGGTACTCTAATTAGAAAAATTTGCGCTCACATATTTCACACTCTGTACCTTTCTTAATAAATTTTTCTGTCAATGTGAAACCCATTATAATCTATCAGAATTGTTCTTGATGTTATAAGTTATATGATAGTATCCCGATCCCATTTGGTCCTATTTTATGTGTATTGTAGTACAATATTGAGTTTATAATTAAAATTGTATTTTTAAATACATTTTGGGATTTATTTTTAAATTTGTATTTTTAATTACATTTAGTTTAATAAATATAAAGACTTATAATTTTTATATTTATTTGTAAACAAGAATCACACAACGATGTTATAAATTAATCACAATTCGGGAATTACTTAAAGAATAAATTACCATTGTTCATAGAGTTAACATGCATTAGTCCCATACGATCAATTTTATCCATAGAATTAGCATTAGTCCTATAAACTCAACATTGTCAATAAGAATAAATCTATGCCAAGTTTAGTGTATGACTCAATAGGTAGTCGAGTAATATACTATATATGTTCAGATGCTTTTGGGTCTGGCCGTAGTACCACTTTTATCGGCAAAATTTTGAAAATCAAATCTTTTATTTTATAAATAACCATGACATATTATATATCAATAGAAAGGTATGGATGAGTGGAATCGAAACCCGAAAAAATTTCTCAAATCTAACATAATCGACAAAAGTTATATGGTAAAAATTAATAAATTTAGTATCAGTTATGTAAACTTTACGTTTTTTATAGTGAATAACGTAATTACTGAACATCATTTATATCAATTTCAATTATGCTTACAATGATAATTAATTTCCGCCCTTGTTTACATTAGTAATTACACATTCATTTTTAGTACAACTAATTACATGTAAAAATATGACATGTGGTTAACGATGAAAAAATCAGTATTGTAATACTACTTAAGACGCCTGTATCCTAAAGGCATCAGTAAAGCCTTTATTTTTCGGGAATTCCCGATTAAATTTAGTTACTCAAATGATCGGGAATAACATCACATTAGTCTCGAGGGTTATAAAGGCTCCAAAATATATCATTTTTATTTTCCCGAATTTTGGCATATTTTGCGAAAACTCCCGAATAGCCCATTTTATTCCCGATTTGTCCGAAAACTCCGTTTTTATTGAAAATAATAAAGAATTTAGCATATTTAGATACAAAATCTAATAAATGTTGGCGTTAAATACGAAATTATTTTAATTATGATACGAGTTAACACATTTATGATGGCAATATTAATAGTATGTTGTGATTTCATGATCACATTTATTTTTAAATTAGCAAAATTTGTAAAAATCAGAATTTGAGACGTTAATTTACTGCTTAATTACAGAAATTACAGAATAATATGATGAAATGGACTTTAATACAATTTATAAATCATTTTTAAGCGACAAAAATACCCAATAACTTCATTTACATGCTTAATTTTATGAGTTTTTGTTCCCGATTTTGTTCCCGAATTTGACCTTTTTATACTCCCGATTCCCGCCCGAATTTCAGTGTTTTTAATCCCGAAAAATAGAGGCTCGAGGCATCAGACATTGTAGAAGAAGTGGAAGCAATCGATTGAATACTGGTTTCAAGTGTTGAGTTTGCCGTCAATTGTGTTGAAGTGGAAGGGTTTGACAAAACTCTTGCATTAATTACAAAGTTATTCATCAGCAGGGCATTTCTAAATATGCATTTATAAGCAGTCAAATATGTCATATAATATGCAAGTAAACAGGGTCAAATATGCACTAAAATATGCATTTATTTTTCATAAATTTATTGATGAATATTGCAATTTTGCAATTAATATATCGATTATAAAGTTACTTGGTAACATTTTGAATACTTAAATATAATTTGAGGAGTTTTCGAATATATTTAGTAAAAAATGCTCAATTTTAATCAATGTTTCAAAAGCACACACTTTTGGGAAAATTTTATTTCATTAGTTTTTCATGTTATTTAGAACAAAGAACTATTTATATGTGACTTAATTCACATTTATAATTTTGGTACGTTATTAATTAGCTTGCAAATAACTAAATATCAATATAACAACATAAAAACTCATACATTTTTAATAAATTAGTAAAATATGCGCTTAAAATGCAGTTATAGTTAAAATATGCGGTAACCCATGAAATATGCGTTTATATGCATTATAAACTCGGCTAAAGTGACCCCCAGTACGTGATCGGTGGACATACGGACACTCATACCGATACTATGCACTGCTAAATATATGCAAGTATGCATTTAACAATGGCCTGTTCATCAGTGATTTTGATATCACAGACGAATTATTTGTAATCTGTTCTGAATCAATTAAATGACCACTTCCTCCGGAGCCCACAGTTTTGCGCAACTTATCATTTGCTGTCATTTTGTTTGCATTCAATTCATCGTCTAATTGGTCCTCAAAATCACTGTCGGCGTCGATGTCTTCGTGAAGTGATTCATCGAAATGACTGCGATTGTCACCAACTGATCCATTATTGTCTTCAATCGATGGCAGGCCTTCACTAACAAACTCTTCATCACCGAAACGACAATCAATTGAAGCGATTTTAAAGTAGTTTAATCCCAAGTATTGAGGCATTTGACGGCAATTCAAGTCCACTTCTTCGGCGGCGATTATAGTGATATTGTCTTCAATGGACTCAATGGCTAAACAAAGTGTACCGAAAATACATTCAAACAATTTGTTTGTTTGAAACAAAAGTCACAAAAAACTTTACAAAATTTTTCTCTATGTTATGACAGTTTTTTCTGTCTATAGTTATAAATGCCTGCAAAATATGTTAAGCATTTACTCATCTGTTTTCATTGTATGCAAATTTAACTGTTATTTCAATTTATAATCTAATTTATTAATAGTTTTTAAATGCAGTTTATTTATAGATATTTTAAACATTTATTTGTCTTTAATTGTCATATCCTTTGATAATATCAATAAAACATTTGCTTTTCATTTCTAATAGAAATAAGCGTAAAATTAATTGAAAAATGTAGTTGCATTGACACTATTGGACACGAGATTTACTACAACTAAAACAACCGACAAAACAATAATTAAATTCAAATTTGGTTTCAATTATAAGCGCAAAACAAACGGCAAAATATCTGAAACCAAAATGAATGCAATAGTGATAGCAGTAGTGATGATAATTGGGTGTCAAGTGCTGGTCAGTGATGGCAATATCATTGAAGACTACCAAGACTTATGTCGCTATCATTACAACTTTGGTGATCGCATATATCCACTGTTGCAACGGATCCGCGCGAACCACAAAGACAGCGACCATTCGGAAGGGTTTCATCTAACACCCGACGCGTGTCGAGCGCTGGTTCCGGGCGGACACGACTTCGCGGCCACAACTGTCTACCTGTCGGACGACGACCACTATCTCTATGAATACATTTCATGCAAATCTGTCCGCAATTTGTCCGGTAATGGCGTTCTTGAGCTGTCTTTCGGTGGTCAGCCGTTCACGCGTTCGGCCCATCTGTTTGTCTTATGGATCAAATTGTTGAGTCCGTTTGCGGTCACCACTGGTGGCCATCGGTTTGCGATTAACGGCACCGTTGCTATGATATCGCCGGACGAGACCGACAAACAGGTGCTGATGAAAGACTTGAATTTTGATCCCAAAGTGATAACTCTTGAGATATCAACGGATCCGTTGCTCGACAGCCAATCATTTAGTGTGAAGGACTCGTATCTGATATCGTGTCGAATCAGAACATTAAATACTTACGGATCAAACAAATACTGCAAACCCGTCGAAGACAACGAACGGATCCGATGCGAGTGCAGACAACTGGAGGACGACTACTATCACATGTATTTCGTGGTCACTTTCTGGGCGCTGGCGATGATTGTGGCGTTTAAACCGTTAGTAACACTACTCCTGACGCCCGACAGTCACGAGAAGACACAATTCTATCAGACAATTAATTGCAGTGCAAAGACATGTCAGTATCAGTACTGCTATTTCGTACGTCTGGCCAAAGAATCCATGGATACGATACTCACTGGCGTTACCATTGATATCGAGTTCTTCACTAACGATCACCAAAGCGTCGGTATGTAATGCCAGTAATGACCAGACAATGGCCTACCATTTAATACGCCAATTATCACAACCCAATAGCACCTCAGCTCCGGTTCTTAGCCAATGTGTTGGACAAACGACCGGTCGTTGATTTGATAATCCGTCAGTGGAGACTCACAGCGCTTCCACCCCTCAAGACCGTTGAGTGCCGTCACTCGGGCGACGACCTGAAGATTGTATTGCTGTCCATATCTGTTCACTGTATTCTGGGAGAGAGAGTTCCGGGCGTCGACTACAAGATCCAGAAGAATATCGTGCGATACGTGCGGCGCTTCCGACTGATTCCCGCCGGACAACCGCTAGACGACATCGAAGACACGCCGCTGAAGGCCCACATCGGCTACAATGAGGTGACACTATCGACGCTGGAAGTGATTTGGTTACTCTTTGCGGACATTTCGTTTGTAGCATTCATCGCCACATTTGTTCAACACCTGTCCGTTGGCCACACATTGTTGTCCCGAATGGCCGTTCAGTTCGCGTCGCTGACCGTCGCCGCCGTCGCCGCGCAGACACTGGTTATCGGTGTCTATAAGAGTCTACTTCTGGGAGAACTGACACAACAGAGACGATTGCAATCGGTTTATGAGAAACGCTTTCACTATTCAATTATCGCCTATTATGTGACGATCAGTGTCTGTGCCGTCAGCGCCGGTATCTATATCTGTCTTCTCGCCGAACCATTCAATCAAACGTACGGTTGGTTTTGTCTGACAGTCGCCGCTTCGGGAGTGATGTGTCTTCTGTGGGTCTTTTGCCACCATTTCTGCCATTCATTGTCTTCGAAACCCAAACCAAATGGTAGTGTCTCTGAACTCACATACAATTCTACATCCGTTTCATCCGAGAGTTAATTCATTTGTTTTATTATTTATTTGATGTTTAGTTTTGTAAATGAAAATAGTTTTTAAAAGTTTATTTCTCAAATTTTATTATGTATTTATCATCTCTATTTGAAATAAAAAATTTAAAAAACTATATGTAAACAAATTTCATTTCAATTAAACGTAATTTTCTCAATGATATATTTTTAATGCCATATTAATTCACCAAGATCAATTTTGTATATTAAATAAAATAATACTTCCAATAACATTTTAAAATAAAATTTATTGAATATTTCCAAAAAATATAATTTATTTGTAATTATTTGGTAACAAATTATAAATAGGATTTAGTGTTTGTTTATTTAACAAAATATTCCTCAAATTCTTGATATTATATTCACCGGATTTGGTCTTCTCTTGAATGTAATCATCGCTGAATCGGTGGTAATGATTGATATAACTCTCAACGAGTTTATCATCGGTTTTGGCTCTTGTCATGAATAGATCCCACGATTCTGTGGTCAACGAATCCATACCATAGACTCGTTTGGCCGACACATCTGTTTCCCATTTGGGCGATATTTGTTGGCCTTCAATATTATCTTCGGTTACATTCGTGTAAAATATATCAAAATCCAAAGGCTTTCCCTATAATTAAAAATTTATATTAATTAAAAATTAAATTAAATAACAACACCAAAGTGAATCAACATTAAATAAATCATAATGGTATTTACATTGCTATCTAACGTGAATATTCTGTAGCCAGGATTCAACAGCGAATACGTGGTAAGACTGGCGCCGATATAGCCATGAGATATAGCGTACGTGCCATTAGTATCGAGATCTTTATTATACAAGACAATAATCTCGTCGACGTGTGTGTGACCGAAATACGTGCTCACAATCACGTGTTGATACCTCTCCACAATCCGGAAGTAGTTATTAGTCCACGAGGTATAGCATTCGTGCGGCGGTATGTGTCCTAATAGTACATAACATGTTATTTATCAAAAATATTTAGCTAAATAACCAGGTTATTTAATTAATTAACAATTAATATTGGTTATACCTAATAGCATAACATAGGAGCCCTCGGTCTCAGCCCTGTCGAGCTCGTCGATGAGCCACTGGAGCTGTCCGTCCGGATCGATGGGATCGTAAGCGATGTAATAGTTTTCGTGTTGACAGACGTTGTTATTCATGACAACGACTTTCAGTTTATCGTCTCAGCCCTGTCGAGCTCGTCGATGAGCCACTGGAGCTGTCCGTCCGGATCGATGGGATCGTAAGCGATGTAATAGTTTTCGTGTTGACAGACGTTGTTATTCATGACAACGACTTTCAGTTTATCGCTGAATCTCTTTGAATAATAGCCGCCCTTTTTGAAGGTCTTCTTCGCCTCCGCGGTGTCTATCCATTGGGACCAGAGATCGTCGGCCAGAGTGTCGTACAGCCATCCCATGGAGACTTTACCCTGAGTTTCAATGGACAGACTGTTGGGCACATACCTGAGCAGAAAAATATTACCATAAATAAAATAGTAATGCATATAAAAAGTATCATAATAATTTACAAGTTAATGGGATGCGCCTCATGATTGCCGAGACAGGGAAACAGTGGTTTGTCGGCAAATGCTTTCTTCATGGCGTCAGTCATGGCCCGGATGTGCTGTATATTGACTTCTTTGGTGGTGTTCCAGACGTCGTGGGGTATGTTATCTCCCGTCCAGATCACCAAATCTATGTCTTTATGTTTGTCACCAATTTGTTGGATCGAGTTTTGGGCGAAATTGAGCGGACAGTCGCACGAGTACTTTGTTTGCGACCAATAGCCAGCCCTATGGCTGTTATCGCCGGGAGATGTGGACCGACAGCAAACCGGTTCACTACACGTCGAGTTAGAGCCCGGAGTATACCATAAATCCAAGTGAGCGTCAGTCAAGTGAACCATTTTTAGCTGTTTATCGGATCCCACTTTCGGTGCGAATGGTTTGGGTTTAGGCAGTGGTAACACCCAATTGATCTTTTAGAGCCCGGAGTATACCATAAATCCAAGTGAGCGTCAGTCAAGTGAACCATTTTTAGCTGTTTATCGGATCCCACTTTCGGTGCGAATGGTTTGGGTTTAGGCAGTGGTAACACCCAATTGATCTTGGTTTTCAAAATTATAATTGTTCATCATTATTGTTTATTCAATAAGTTTCATAACAATTTAATATCTATGTAAAATATACTTACATTATGAGTGAACGGTAGGCCAAACAGTGTCATACAGTCGGGCGACAAGAGTGTGGCACACATTTCAGGTGTCGTGATCTTTGAGCGTTGAAATAGTGTGGCCAACGGTTCGGACATACGCTCCAACATTCCCACACATACGCGGGTCGAGTACGTGACGGACTTGCAAATGGTTGGCGCCAACGATTTGATCAGATCCGGTGATTGGACGAGCATTCGGCCGAATGTGATCGATGTGTTACAGTCCTGGCAGGCTTTCAAGTTGTGCCGATTGCCCTCGATGTTTTGCAACAACTCGTTAAACATCTGATCCAGGTGATAGTGCATTGCATATAATTTATAGTTTATGTCTGGGTTATTTAGTGATAATTTTTGTGGTATTGTTCATACCTTTCCCAATTCATCGATGGTTATGGTGGCCTCCACTTCGGCCCTGATGTCCGGTGCGATCAACCCATTCAGGTCTTCTCCGTCATTGTCTTCAGCATAAGTACTAGAAATGCAAAGAATTGCTAGAATTAGACCCAAACTGAAGACTGGACTCATGTTTGCCATCAATTAGTGCACAAGTGCTGAAATTGCCTGACATTTACACCTCTTTTATACCATAATTATTATCTCAAAAATTTTTGGCGAATATATCTTATAATCTTATTCATAGACTTATTATCTATTAGTTTCGCAAATATTTATGAATTGCGTTAAAAACATATTTTTAAATTAAAGTAATAATTAAGTTTTCACTATTAACATTGTATAAAGTGATATTTTATAGTGATGATTATATTTCAAATTTTAATTATGTTTAAATAATTTAATGTGCATTATGTACACTTTAAAATAATTAGCAAAACAATTTTATAATGTTTGATATTTTTATAAACAAATGTACTAGGTTAATTAGTACACAGCGAACTAGATTCTCAAAAAGTAGTATTTAATGCTTGTTTTCGTTGTGAAACTAAATATTTAGAATTAAAAGATCAGTTTATAAATCACTGCTATAGTTAATAATCTGGTTGATAAGCATCATGTTAAAAGTTAAATGTTAATCATGAACAGGTACAGTACAGGGATAAAGTATTAGATTTACACTTTGAACAACTAGTAAAGTTCACTTCATGCACTCTAATTTGATCCAGAACAATTATGAAGAGATTGTAGTACATTAAAAGTTTAGCTCAAATGATTATAAGTTGTTTTTCGCAAAATTAACTGATTTTTACTAATTTTAAACATAATACTATTCATGTACTTTATATTATCGACAATCGCTAACAGTCTTAACGCTGAGCCCCTGTATATGTAATGCAGTTTTTACCACAAAATACTCACAACAACTGGAATCTCAATCAATTTCACAATTATTTTAGAGCTATTGATGTGTTTACAGAATATTACAGAATATTAACGTCTCTGCAAATGTCTCTCTTTATAGAGTGAAATTTCTTATACAGATTCCGACATTTTTATAATTAATCATTAATTTTGATTAAATTTATTATTATAAACATTATTTTGTGCAACCATTTTAACAAGTTTTAATTAGTTTATGACATAACAATTTCTTAAATACAATGTTATAATTTGTAATAAAACATAATTTTTAATTGCATGTTTCTGACGTTTACTATGTATAGTATGTATTTAATTAAATTTGTAATTTAGTTTGAAAAATAGTTATTTTAACAAAAGAGAATATCGAATTTGAGGAAAATCAGCCTCTGAGAGGTACCAGGATTTTCTCGGTGCCAATCGATAGATCTCATGCTAACTAACAATAGCTATAATTACGTCGACCCGATCCGAGTGGTACATGACCTCCAAATCGGGTCCCGAAGTGACCAATATTTCGGGTGTTGTAAAAGTGTATTATTTTACTTCAAAGCATATCATATGCTATATCAATGGAAAGGGCTCGTCAAGGTGATCAAGATTAGTCATATTTAAACAACGGTAAACTCGATTGAACGGTTAGTAATGGCATAATTTGACTAACAACAGCCATCCATAGTATGCGGGAATCTTCCTAAGCTTACACCAAGGATTTGACTATATAAAATGAAAGTACACTGCATTGATATAATCCATATGGCCGACCGACCTCAGGTTCGGCGGAACTGACCACTTTTATTGGGAAAATTCAATTTATCCAATACTAATATGTGATATATGAAATCGATGTAGAATTTGACGTAGAATAAGTATATTGTAATATCATCTCGAGGGGTTGAGGAATAATCGATTATTTTACTAATTTTATTTAAAATTCAACAGTTTTAAGTAAATAACGTAAAATCTATTGACCGCACAGATGTGAAATTCTGATATTCTAGTTTTACATTAAATTCTACATCGATTTCATATATCGCATATTAGTATTGGATAAGTTGAATTTTTCCGATAAAAGTGGTCACTGCGGCCGTACCCGAGGTGGCTAAACAATATAGACTATACCAGGGGACTCCTTATTCCATGTACATCCATGTTATTGACCCCAACCGGTTAAATAAACAATAACTATGTAATTAACATTTAAATGACTTTTATTGTTCAAATTATGCCATTACTAACAGTTCAATTGAGTTTACGGTTGTTCAAATATGACAAATCTTGATCATCCCAACGAGACCTTTCCATTGATATCTTATATGACATGCTTTGAAGTAAAATAATACACTTTTACAACTCCCGAAATATTGGTTAGTTCGGGACCCGATTTGGAGGTCATGTACCACTCGGATCGGGTCGACGTAATTATAGCTATTGTTAGTTAGCATGAGATCTATCGATTGGCACCGAGAAAATCCTGGTACCTCTCAGAGGCTGATTTTCCTCAAATTCGAAATTCTCTTTTATAAAAATATAACATCTAATGTAATTTTAATTTAATTATAATGCATAATCTAGAAATTTACATGGGTAAGTTTTATTTTAATTTAATATCTTACAAGTATAGATAAAAGATATACTGGGAACTGATTATACAGGGAATACGAAATGATATCACAATATTAATATACGAATTGAATTAAATTTATCATAAATATTAAACAACTTTAATAAATGTTAATTGTAAAATAATATAAAGGCATTTTATTCGTTAACATGTTTTATTTATTATATTTATATAATTTAAAACATAATTTTCAATTTTGCCATTAAATTAAGTTTATAGTTATTTAACTAAACTTTCGACTATTTTAGTCAACTTTTCAATTGATTTTTCGCTTTGAATTCTTTGGGAAACATTTGCACAATTTTCAGCCATAACTTTATCATTCAATACATTATCAATGGATTGCAATAATTGTTGTTCAGTACAGTTAAAATGATCGAGTTTAATGCCAAACCCTTTCTCCATAACTCTCTGTGCGTTATCGTATTGGTCTTGTATTAGCGGTAATACTATCATTGGTTTTCCAAAATACATGGTTTCAGTCGTCGAGTTGTTGCCGCCGTGTGTTATCATTAGATCAACGATAGGCAACACTTTGATCTGTGGTAAAGTCCTGTCGCCCCACATATTGTCCGGAAAATCGTATTCATTATGATTGACACCTTTCGAGACAATAAACCTGTGCTTAGATTTGGCCAAAATCGCGATCAACCTCTTCATGAGCCGCACATCTGCCGAACTCATTGAACCCAACTATAGGTAAATTAATTTTCCCGATTTGTTGCGGAGTTTATCGGGAATTTCAAACGAGTCCTGATTTCCCGTACGTTTGAAATAATCAAACCGATGGAAAGTGTCGGGCAATGGCCTCACGTCTGTGTAGTCGAGCTCTTTGGGTGTCATATATATCACGTGGCGTTTGAGCTCTTGAGGGCGTTTGTAAGCGGCGGGACAGTCGTGGCAACGATAGGGCCGCACATCCGAGTGCGACACCATATGCTGGCGGACATTGAGGTGACGTTTGGTACGATACTCACACCGAAGACAGCGGTACTCGTCTTCAGCTGAAGAGTACGAGTATTGGTCGAGTATGGGATCCGTTTCGTGGCCATCGATGGACGTCTTGCTTTTGCGACGTCTCCGCCAACTCTTCTTCGCCTCCAGTATTGATAATGACTTGTCAGACATCGATGGCTGCGCTTTGGGATCCGTTTGAAGTGATAGTTTTAGTAAAGACTTTGTGTTGAAATTTGCGATCAAATGCTTGACTATAAGTGTAATAAAGTTTTGACACAAAACTAATGATTGGTTTTCAATTGAATTACGTTTTCCATAAGTTTTAGGGTTTTTCTTGTATTGTATGTGAAATGCAGTCAAACAAAGTCTAGGGTTTGATAATTGTGTGCAAAAAATGTTGAGTACTTTATGTATGATTTGGCGGCAAAACAGTAAAAAACATTATTCATTGAAAGCAATGCATTGAAAGTGAGAGCAATATATTTGAGTGACGTTTGAATGCATTGTTAACACTATTAGTGTTAAAAAGTGAATAAAGTGTTTGTGTTTTAACACACATTCAACACATCATTGCATTGAATGTATTGAACGCTATGTTAAAGGTTTAGTCAATTTGTTAAGTTAAGGGATAAATGTTATCGTTTATCACATTTTTATTATGTGTTTAATACTTGTATAGTCTTTATAATTGGTTTAAATGTTTAAATAAAAGTTTATTTTATTGTAATTTATAAATATGTGATGAAATGAATGCAATTTATTATATTTATCACTGAATTTAATGAAATATAAAGCAAAACTTATAACAACCAGAAAACATGCAATAAATACATTGAAAAACTTATAATAAAGTTATAATAAATATAATTAAAAGCAAAATATAAAAACAAAGCTAATTATTATGATTACAATCAGTATATAAAGTGAGAAAATTAGATCCGCGACTAATGGATGACTTCTTTGGCAATGTTTTGAGCAAACATTTCATTTGTGGTTCAGGTTTGGAGGCATTGAAGCGATGGTCATGTCGTGGATCCGATGTGTTGGCACTTATGGGACACTCAATCCGTTGCCAACCACTCAGTCTTTGCCAAAGAGTTTGCAAATCAGTATCTCTTTTATGTGTCGCTGTCTTTGTTTGTCTTGAATTGTCATTTGTGTCCATATTTTGAACAATTGTTTCTCAATGTTCTCAATGTTTTGACAGCTTTTTATGTCTATAGCTATAAATGTTTGCAAAATATGTTTAGCACTTATTCTATGCATACGTTTATCACTCAATAAATGTAACTAAAAATCAAAATAATTAATTCACGCACTGATTGTATAAATTTATTAATGGCACATGGTCATTATTATTATTGCTAATGAAATTTAAAATTGATTACAAATAGCATTTGTAATAAAAATAAGCATAAAATTAATTGAAAAATGTAATTGTATTGACACTATTGGACACGAGATTTACTACCACTAAAACAACCGACAAAACAATATTTAAATTTAAATCTGATTTCAATTATAATTACAAAACAAACGGCAAAACAATCAAAGTAATTGTCATTAAATTAAGACAACTATCCATCGCTTTGAAATCAATGGCTTTGAAGAGAATCAAAGCAGAATTGGCAGAATTACGGAGAGACCCACCGCCGGGCTGTACGGCCGCACCCAATGGCACCGACTATTTCCAGTGGACGGGCAGTATTGAGGGCCCGCCGGGCACTCCCTATGAGGGCGGGCTATTCAACGTGAGGATCACATTCCCTCAAAGTTATCCATTGAAGCCATTCACTGTCACTTTGACCACAAGAATCTTTCACCCGAATATCAGCGAATTGGGTGCCATATGTGACCACAAGTGGTGCAACAAATGGAGTGCAAGTGTGACAGTCAAAGAGGTGTTGTGGTCGGTGTGGCAATTGATGATTCAACCGGATGAGGCCAACCCCGTGGATACAAACATCGGCTCGTTGTACACCAAAAACCGGAAGAACTTCAACGAAACGGCCCGACATTGGACTCTACAGCACGCATACCCTCCGGCCGGCTATGTGTTCACTACTACTCAGACCACTACCAGTCCGGCCAACAATCAGGACAGCGCCGGTACGGGCGGCTCGGGAAGTGAGTCGGAAGCGAGCGATACGACCAAAGGTTGAGATGTAGTGATTGTTTGCTAAACAGTTTTAGTCAACATTTAATTCTCACACTTATCCTCCCATTCATTCACATTATTTGTTTTGATATTTTTGATGCCATTCATTAAACACAATCTCATTTTGCTATAAATTAAGTGTACATTTATTATAATTCACAAAATTATAGAAAAAAGAAATGTATTGTTAATAATTGGCTATAAATTTGATGTTTTGTTAATTTTTAAATTCTAAGTTATAACTTATAATTTATAACTTTTAATAATAAATGTTATTAAAACGATTGAATTAAAACTTTATAAAAACAAAACAAAATCAATAACAACATAATTTCAAACACTACAAAAAACATCAAAATAAAATGCAAAAAGCACTTAATTGTTGGTTAGATTTAGCGGCGGATAGTTTGCAAACAAGGGGTACAGGGATTGGGACTCAATGGCTGCAAACCATTGGCGATCGCGGGCTCTATCGGAGGTCGAGAACAATCAAGTGCTGAGTCGTCTATACCAGGGCTGCGCCTCTCTGGCCACAGGACTCGTGCAGCTGTGGACCTATGAGAGCACCGGACGGTACCATCCGTTCAAACGGGCGGTGGTGTGCGTCACTTACCACGACGGGGAACGGGCCGACTATCTTGAGATATTTCACGTGAATCCGACGGCGGGTTGGGTGCGACTGGTCTACGACAGGATTACACCGGGGTATAGATTCCGGGTGTCGGGACCGACATTCTACTTGATCATCTATTCGGGCCGATGGATGGTTTTGGAGTTTATTAATCAGGCCGATGGCCAACAATTTGGCCGTTATATGCAAACACTGCTAAGAACTCAGCCCCGGTCCCACCGGGTTAATTATAAAACAATTATTTTATAAATATCCTTGTACATAAATAAAATACACTATAGTGTACCGGTACATAAAAATGTAAATACTGCAATTGATTAAACATATTGCACTTGGATCAAGCTGATAAACATTAATTACATATTAGATAATAAAATAACAAATAATCAAAGTTAATAAAAAAAATCACAGCATGACACTTTTTATAAACATTTTTTACAATAATTTATAATTATGTCCTAAATTAACGCTAGTGCAATTGCTAACACACTTATATACTTGTCAACTTTATTATTAATAATATTTCTATTTAAAAGGTTTGCCAACAAATTGCGAGACAGAAGTGAAAGAGAAATATAGAAAACTAGTGAACGCAGAGAAAGCGAAGATTTGGTATAAACTAAACGATAGATTCATAGCTAACGGAATGCCAGCCCTAAAGGAATACCTATTCTATATTCCCTCTCCGTTTGCCAACATATATATGACACCCAAAGAGCTCGACTACACAG
>CAJPIZ010001753.1:0-15567 GCA_905368565.1 Medioppia subpectinata | reverse complement strand
TCACTGCGGATCAGTTGACTCCAAGAAGTCTGCTCTTCGGCCACTCCTCACCAGTTCTTTGTTTGGCGAACGGAAAGCAAACAAATGACAATTCATTACTCGTCAGCTCATCGGAAGCCGGGTTTGTATTGAGTGTCTCCAATCCATGCCTTCAATCAAATCTAATCCCAATGTATTGATAGTGAGATGTCTTTGTGGGACTTAAGCGATGGCCGATGTCTAGAGAGTGTCAAAATGCAATGCGTCCACACAAACATCCAGGTCTTGTCCACTAAAGATATTCTTAACCATTAAATTACTAAAGCATGCCATCAATAGACTTATGAATTGGCCGCTCACGAAGACGTCCGCCTGTTTTGCAACGGATATTACGCGGAGATTCTGATAATGGATGTGACAACTCTTGAGGTGCTCTACACACTCACATCCAAAGTGAATCCCGATTGGATCAGCGCTATGCATGTCTTGAGACCTGTCAAACGTCAAGGTTTGGTCTTTTCTGTCTTAAACCGTTTGTTTGCATAATTTAATGGAACAAATTGGACACGACTTCTTAGCAGAGGATGTGGTGATTGGATTGTCGATTGCAGGAGTGGTCAAAGTGTGGACATTAACGGGACATGAAGTTCGCTCAACGGAACCCATTTATGAGAACGAATCGAAACCTATTCGATGTCTGAATGCAATCCGAATGACATGTTGTATATATAATCAAAGGACAGTTCTAGTCGTTTGTACCAAATATTGGCAGGTATTGGTGTTTTGCTGCACATTGACAACCCTATGGACGACCCTATTGTATAACATATACCATCTGTGTTCAGGTGTACGACGCGGGAGACTTCTCTCTGTTATGTTCAGTGGACAGCCGTAGGGGTGAGCGCTGGTCGGGCGGCGATTTCCTCACTGCCGACCGCATAATCGTGTGGAGCGATACGGGAAAGGGATATATTTATAAACTGCCCGTCAAGTGAGATATTCTATTAATTAAATTAATTGCATTTTTTCTTCTAATTAAATTTTTTGACTAATTAATGAATGCCTGAATGAATGGTCAAACAAACTAACCTTTAATTAAATATAAAATAAATATTTTCAATCTTTTTTAATAGCAAACTAAAAGGAAAGGCCATTAGGTTTGTAGGCTTTAAGACATTTATTGTCTTGTGTTGAATGAGTTGTTGTTCCGGAAAAGCATTTCTGTAGTCATGAAAATTACTTTGAAAGCTATTCCTTTGCAAACGAAAGCATGATTTGTGTATTCAATGGTTTAATTAAAATTTTAAAAATAATTTTTTGTTTTTTAGTTGTATTCCAGACAACAAAGAATTCCATTCCCCAGAATCTGATCAGCCATTCCTTTATGCAAACGAAAGCATGATTTGTGTATTCAATGGTTTAATTAAAATTTTAAAAATAATTTTTTGTTTTTTAGTTGTATTCCAGACAACAAAGAATTCCATTCCCCAGAATCTGATCAGCCATTCCTTTACTGCATTCTTGCCATTCCTGACGACGAGGTATTCATTGTTTGAATTCAATTGAAATTTGAGAAATTAATGTTAAAACTGTATGAATTGCAGCGTCTGTTATGTCCGCCGGCAATGAATTTCTATTTGTTGAGTAAAAATATAAGCGAAATCGAAGTCAATCCTAATATTCAAAAGCTATTAATAAGAGGCGATTCGTATGGAAAAGTAGTCATTTGGTCCATACCTGACGTAACCAATAGAGACGTCACTGCCGTACGACAAGAGTCAACCGAAATACCGCCTCAAATGCCTCCCACTGTTATTCAATCACTAGAGAAGGCCTGGAAGTTAATGAAACCCTCGCCCTGTGGTATATTAGACCAATTGGTTAGTTATTATGCGATAAGCGTTTCTCGATTACAATTAACGCAAAGTATTATTTTGCAAACGAAAGCATGATTTGTGTATTCAATGGTTTAATTAAAATTTTAAAAATAATTTTTTGTTTTTTAGTTGTATTCCAGACAACAAAGAATTCCATTCCCCAGAATCTGATCAGCCATTCCTTTATTGCATTCTTGCCATTCCTGACGACGAGGTATTCATTGTTTGAATTAAATTAAAATTTTAGAAATTAATGTTAAAACTGTATGAATTGCAGCGTCTGTTATGTCCGCCGGCAATGAATTTCTATTTGTTGAGTAAAAATATAAGCGAAATCGAAATCAATCCTAATATTCAAAAGCTATTAATAAGAGGCGATTCGTATGGAAAAGTAGTCATTTGGTCCATACCTGACGTAACCAATAGAGACGTCTCTGCCGTACGACAAGAGTCAACCGAAATACCGCCTCAAATGCCTCCAACTGTTATTCAATCACTAGAGAAGGCCTGGAAGTTAATGAAACCCTCGCCCTGTGGTATATTAGACCAATTGGTTAGTTATTATGCGATAAGCGTTTCTCGATTACAATTAACGCAAAGTATTATTTGTTTAGATCCACACATCAGATGACACTCCGTATTACAAACTGACGGCTTCTGTATATTTGCCACTTCAGGGAAGACTAGTCTGCGGTCGAGAAGACGGCAGTATTATTATAGTGTCCGCGAGTCAGACAATTATGTTGCAATTCCTCGTCGGTAAGCATCTGACATACGAAGACTGGCCGCACCACCAGATCCTTGTGGGCCACTCGGGACGAGTCAATTGTCTACTATATCCGCATCACATCAACAATCGTTACGATATCGCGCATCTGGTGTCGGGAGGCGTCGACTTTTCAGTGTGTTTGTGGGATCTCTACAGCGGGACTCTTCTGCACCGATTCTCTGTCCACGCGGGAGAAATCAACCAATTGTTTGCACCGCCAAAAGAGTGCAATGTAAACCAATTATATCTTATTTCAACAATTTATAGTAATTGTTAATATATTGTTGTTGTAATGTTTAGCCGCGAGTTTTGCAATGCATCTGTTCGGTGGCCAGCGATCACTCGGTGGCCCTCATCAGCCTTAAAGAGCGCAAGTGCATAATGCTGGCCAGTCGTCATCTGTTCCCGATTCACACTATCAAATGGCGACCACTCGACGACTTTATGATTGTTGGATGCGTTGATGGATCGGTGTATGTCTGGCAGATGGAAACGGGACACTTAGATCGCGTTCTCCATGGAATTATTGCTGAAGAGATACTTAACGCTTGCGATGAAAACGTAACCACTGCTGGCGATCGTCTCACAAACCCAGCCATTCATTTATTCAGAGGTTTAAGACATCGGAATTTAGCGGCCATAAGACACGCAGCCGTTAGAGGTCTTCATAATATAAGCTCTCATTTGGTAATTATAATGAAAATTGGAGTAAATGTTGATATATTATGAATATTCATGTGATTTGATAGGAGAAACAAAAACACGATGTGATCGATATGTCGATTCGGTCGCGTTCTCATCCACTTATGATACAAGGCTTGCGGACTAACCCTAAGGATCAGGACAGCCATGTCTTGTTCTTTGATGTCGAGGCTCTCATTGGTATTATTTTGAAATGATTACCGATTGCTTGTTATGTATTTCATTTGTAAATGTATTTATCAGTACAACTAATGAGTGAAGAATATTCAACACTCACTCCAAACACACTCGAAGCCCAGGGATTGACGAACACTAATGAATATCAGAAGTATTACAATCTTTCGTGTTCTCCAGAAACACAACACAAATTGACGGGTATTTTGATTACGATTTGGTTATTATTTGGAAAGCATTGCAAATCAAACTATACTTTTGTTTTAAGGATTTTTAAATAAAGTTAAAGATTCGGCAGAAAATGCGGCCCAAAAAATACAGGCGAAGGCCGACAGCATTGGATTCAAGAATGTTTCGGGAGATATCTCTGTTGGCTTCTATAGGAAGGGATCGAGCGCTTCATCAGAGGTGACAACTCCTCCCCCTTCAGGCGCTAAACCGCCGGCGAAACTGACGATAGGAGAGACTAACCTAACGATGGATATAACTAGACTTTTGCTATCATTACTGCACGCCTGGGGACTGGACTCAGATCTGGATAAAGTCTGTGAATCCAAATTAGGTCTTCTTCGGCCTTTGAGACCCATTTGTTTTGGAATGATCTCCAGAGGCGGTCACATGTCTCTCATTTTGCCGACTTATGTGCAGAAATTGGACGCCACTTCTGCCGCACAAAACCCTAAAGAGAAGATCCCTTTAACTAAAACCGATTCAAAACACGTCAAACTTTATTTACCGCCAGAACTGAGGGCTGAAGAGGAAAAAGCGCGCCGTTTCTCATCGAGACTTCATTGGGAACTGTCGACTGCCATCACAACTAACCATCTCTTGTCAATCATATCGTTGGCCAACACTTTAATGTCAATGAGTTCCGCGACTTTCATCCCAGAGAGTGAACGCAAACGACGGTTGAATCGAAAGGCGAGTCGAACTGAGAGTAAGACTGAAAACGATGTGTCGGCCGAAGCGGAACACTTCGCTAATCAACAGCAACAGATCAAACAGGGGTGGAGTCTATTGGCAGCACTTCATTGCGTGCTTTTGCCTGATTTGGTCAAATCAGTTCATTTCCAGCGGCCATTGGTTGAGATACTGGCGCGTCGGTGGCAGGACAGGTGTCTCGAGGTGAGAGAGGCCGCACAGGCCCTGCTTTTGGCTGAACTCAGACGAGTGGGCAGTAAAGGCAGGAAACAGATTGTGGACGATTGGGGGCCGTATTTGCCCAACTATTCGGATCAAATACATACCGCACACCACACCGAACATCATTCCAAATCTCACAGTCAGCCCCACTCTATAGCGTCGAGCCCTTCGCCCAGTCCTGTGCCGTCAGATTCAGGACAAAACATTTACAAACACTCAGACCTGAGAGCACACGACGACATCTTGTCCGATGAAGACGACGATCCGGACGAACACTCGATGGGTGTCGACAATGGCTCGACCACTGGCGGCGACGATACCAACGCTTCCCGTATTTCTTCGTTTACGACTGAAGGGCGGAGAAAACAGGCGACAGCTATCGTCCTGTTGGGAGTGATTGGCTCGGAATACGGCCACGAAGTCGAACAAAGCAAACGAAAACCTAATGACGAAACGCGTCGGAAAAGTGTTATCGAAGGCTTCGGTCCCGGAAATTATACTTTGGCCAGAAATACAAGCAAAGCCTTAGCGTATCTCCTATTGAGTCCGCCGTCATCTTCACTACCACTCCACACATCCCTTCGAAGAGCTGCCATCGATTTGATCGGTCGCGGGTTCACTGTATGGGAGCCTTATTTAGACGTTTCGAAAATACTTTTGGGTTTATTAGAGTTGTGCTGTGAGTCTGAAAACCTGGTGCCGAGTATGTCCTTCGGCTTGCCTTTGACTCCTGCGGCCGATTCGTGTCGAACCGCTCGACACGCTATTTCACTCATAGCCACCGCTCGACCACCGGGTATGCAATACTCAACTCATGCATTGATTTCTCGAGTATGTCCTTCGGCTTGCCTTTGACTCCTGCGGCCGATTCGTGTCGAACCGCTCGACACGCTATTTCACTCATAGCCACCGCTCGACCACCGGGTATGCAATACTCAACTCATGCATTGATTTCCATAATTATATATCAATTGTTTCGTTCACAGCATTCATCACAACACTGGCCAAAGAGGTGGCCCGATATAACACACTTCAGCAAAACCCACAGCATTTAAACATAGCGTTACATCAATCGGTGTTATGCCGGGGAAGACCTGAGATACTCAGAAATATGGAAATACTGATCGACAAAATGCAAACCGATGTCTCGGATCTCATTATCGAAGCCATGGATATAATCATCCATTCTTTGGACCACAATATGCTTAAGACTAAAGGATTGGGAGAAGTGTTTCCGACAGTGTGTCGCTTCCAGAACGTGACGTTCTGTACGTCAACCCGTCGTATAGCAGTGGGCGCTAAAAACGGCAATTTAGCCATTTATGAGTTGAGAGCGCCCAAGTCTCAGGTCATACCGGCCCACACGGCCGCCATTACCTGCTGTTCCTTCTCACCCGACGGCAAACATCTGGTCTCCTATTCTATGGGCGAAAATAAGGTGTCGTTTTGGTTGACAGCTGTGGGACTGTTTGGTTTGGGCAACGCTCAGACCCGTTGCGTCAAGACATACAGCGCTCCGCCGATGTCCGAACAGGTGAAGGCCACCGGACCTCTCAAAATGGCACGATTTGTGTGGGTTTCCAACAAAAGCGTTATTCTGATGTTCGCCGACGGAAACGAATTTAGATTTAATGTTTAGAATTTATTATTAAATTTATAGTTTTTGTTTTTGTTGTTAGTATTACTTAATTAATTATTTATTAATTCGGTGTTTACTGAATGCAAACATTTTAGTCATTAATTTAAAAATACAAAATAATTCCTGACTTTTTTGTGATGACATCCATATCTTAGGAACGATTAGATCTATTATTTGTTAAAATTGAGTACAATTTCTACTCAAATATAAAATTTTATTTAATTTTATAATATTTATTAATTATACACAAAATTCTAATCAAGTAATCGATTGATTCATTTGTGATCTTTTCCGACGGCTTCGACGATATTATCGAAACCTTTTGATCTAATAATACATGAAATAAAGAATTAATTATTAATTAAAATATATGTTAACAGTAATTATAATGACAACGAGTCTTACCTCACAATCTCTGCTAATTCTCGTTTTATTTTGGCCACAATTTGTGGTCCCTTTTTGTGGTATACAAACACACATTAATTCAATTCAAATATAATTATTAAGAGTTGTGTTCATTACCTCATATGCGAGCGCTGTATAGATTTGAATGAGTGAAGCGCCGGCACTGATCTTGTCGTAGGCGTCGCTACCAGTGAATACACCGCCGACACCAATGATAGGAACCTTACCTCCCGTTAACTTATATACACTTTTAATCATTTCGGTTGACTTGTCCTTCAATGGAAGGCCACTAAGACCTCCGGTCTCTGCGATCAGTTTGTCGTCGCTCTTGAGAATATCAGGTCTGCCGACTGTAGTATTGGATACAATGAGTCCATCGATACCCGCTTTGCATTTGTTTGTCGCAAACTTATTGATCAAATCAATGATATCCCGCAATTGGGTGTCGTTCAGGTCGGGCGCGATCTTTATTAACAAAGGCTTACAAATCTTGTGTTCGTTTCTAACTTTGATCACTCTTTCAATCAGATCTTTGAGTTCTCTCTTATTCTGCAAATCTCTTAAATTGGATGTATTTGGAGACGAAATGTTGAGAACTAAGTAATCAATTGCTTCGCAATCGTAAAACTTAACCAATCCTTTAATATAATCGTCGGCCATATCTTGAGTCGACTTATTTTTGCCCAAATTTAAACCGATTATAATTCTCTCACTATTTTTGGCTAATTTTTGGATATTTTGTTGAAGACTCTCGTGACCGGCGCTATTGAATCCATACCTTCGGTCCCAATCAAAAGTTGTTATATTTAAACTATTATTTCTTATATTGTAAATAATTTGTTGAGTTTATACCTATTAATAATGGCTCTGTCGGCCAATAACCTAAACACTCGCGGCCTATCATTTCCCGGCTGTGGCTCTGGTGTGCACTGAAAAACATATCAAAAACTTAACTTTTGTCATCTCAACTGACCCTCAATTTGGCCGTTGAGTGTCAATGACAGGAATGTCATGCCATGAATGACTGTCACCCCATTCACACCTGTGTCACCCCATCTACTCATCAGCACTTGTAGCCTATGAGGCGCTTACATTTATAGTAAATTTACCTCAAGTACATTACATTTTCTATCAATGAATTATTCATTATAAATATAATGATAATGTTATTTATTGGTGACTAACATTGCCCCGGGATTGTGGTGAGTGCTAACTCGGATCAGTTTAAAGTTTAGTACAACATGAGAGACACTTACGGATCCAATTTCAATGAAACCAAAGCCCAATTTAGATAAGCCGGTGACCGCCTGTCCGTCTTTATCAAAACCCGCGGCCAAACCAATCGGATTCTTGAACTCCAAACCCCATAAACTTGTTTTCTTTGATTTTGGTGTCAATTAATATGTGATAACATGTACTGTATATTCATTTCATACTAGAAGTGGTATAAGAGTGGAGTCGTCTTCGAGTCGGGGAACGAATCCAAATTTGGCCGCTTTTATGGCCAGAGTGTGAGCCGTCTCGGCGTCCATCACAGTGTGAATCAATGGCATAACGGCTTCCCTATAAAACTTATCGTTGCCTTTATATAAACTGATTCCTGTTTTCAATCACTTATTGATTAATAATCAATTGATACACAAGTTTAGCAATAAATGGTAAATACCGGCAAAAGTGATGCTTCCGCCGACGGCAATGGCCAGACATGACCTCAACTTATTCTGTAAAACGTGACAAATATATGATTAAGACATAAGCAATGAATCAAATGTGACCATCAATTGGTCTTCACCTGAACTTTCATCTCTCAAACGCGAATCGCTTTGAATCTCACTTTCAATCAAACAATCAATTCATTGAAATGCAGACAACTATTGAAGCATTCAATTGAATGGATAGTATTGTGTGAATACTATGTGATAATCAATTGATTGTGTGCTAAACAAACACTAATTAATGCATTAATTGAATACAAAAGTCACTGCATTTGAAACAAATAGTTTGAAAAGTCATGTGAATAACAGCTGACTCTCATTGAGACTGTGTTTACAAACACTGAATGACTGAATGAGTGAAACAGTGTTTGAATGCAATGGCAATCAATTGACGTATTGTTTACATTGCAGTCAACTATTAGTCAATGTTTTGGTTGTGTTTTGCAATACTTTTGGCAATTAATGAATGCATTAATCGATTATCACTTCATTTACCACTCAATTAATGGACAATTTATGCCACCATTTGGTCGCAAATGTCATTGTTGTCGGTATTTATCAGCAGAAGATATAGGAATCAATTGACAAGTCGTCGACACATCCATCAGTTGAGGAAAGCGATGGTGTATTCAACGATGGAGTCAGTGTCCATCACATCCCTGTCGGCACCCATTCAGGTGACACTCTTGAGCGGTGTTGTGGCCCTGTTTTGGTTGGCCTACAAACTGGTGAAGCATTTGAGACAACGATCACTACTGATCCCACTGTGGAGTGACGGCTCCCACGCCTGTCATCGATGGAAACTCATAGCAATCATAACACACACCGCGTATTGCAATGTCTGTGAGTGTCTTATAGTGGACGGCATGTACTGCGAGTGTTGCGGCACTTGCGCTGACTTCGGCTGCCATAAGAAGGCCGACACGAGATTCCAGTGTAAGACACTCTCCCTCTCGAAGACCGAGTCCAGACTCCAGAAGAAACAGTTGTCTCACCTCTGGATTAAAGGCAATCTATCGACACATTCCGTGTGCGACGTCTGCGGCGATGAATGCGACGAAGAGTCGGCGCTCATGGACTGGAAGTGCTGTTGGTGTCAGAGGTGTGTCCACCAGAACTGTTTGACACCCGAAGCGGAGACCGGAGACTGCGATTTGGGTAAATGGCGGACATGTATTGTTCCCCCCTTTTGTATCACACATAAGAAGGTGTGGTCTAAAGGGCGGCGAAAGTTTGTGGTCGAAAGTGTGACCAAATACGAAGACGAGCCCAATTGGAAGCCATTGATTGTGATTACGAACCGAAAGAGTGGTAACAACGATGGCGACCAAATCCTGACGATCTTCCGAACGATTCTCAATCCATTACAAGTCATAGACTTAAGCGAAACTTCCATTGAATCGGGTCTTGAATTGTGTCAACAATTGACCAAAACATGTAAA
Source organism: Medioppia subpectinata (assembly GCA_905368565.1). Lineage (NCBI taxonomy): Eukaryota > Metazoa > Arthropoda > Arachnida > Sarcoptiformes > Oppiidae > Medioppia > Medioppia subpectinata. The sequence goes on along the minus strand of CAJPIZ010001753.1, from coordinate 5,722 downwards.
GACATTAACGTCAGAATACTTGTGGCCGCCGGTGACGGCACTGTTGGATGGGTTTTGGACACCATTCAGAAACTGAAGTTGAATCCAAGCCCTTTGGTGGCCATTCTTCCATTGGGAACCGGCAACGACTTGTCCCGCGTTCTCGGTTGGGGTCAGAGCTTCTCCTTTGAGACCTCAATCGATCACATGATGAATAAGATCTTAAGCGCCAGAGCTATTGATTTGGACCGTTGGAGTGTCAAACTCTCTTCCAATAGAAGTCTTGGCATTCCTTTGCCATCGAAACAGTATTTAATGAATAACTACTTCTCTGTCGGTGTCGACGCTTTGGTTGCCCTTAACTTTCATGAGACACGAAAGTCACGGATTTATAATTATTTATTCACGTAATAATCATTTCTTACTGTATTTTAATCTATGGTAACATATATTTAATCCTAATCTCACATTCAATCGCTTACAGGAATCGGATATTCAATAAGTTCTTGTATTTAAGTTACGGAACCAAAGAGTTGTTTGAAAGAAAGTGTAAGAATCTGAACGAAAAGATCATTTTAGAAATGGATGGCAAACGCATAGATTTGCCAGAATTAGAGTCCATAATAGTGTTGAATATCCCGAGTTGGGGCGGAGGCGTCGAGATCTGGAATCTCGGCAACGGAGCCGTCAAACAGAAGATCAGCGACAAGAAGCTGGAAGTGTTGGGCGTGTACTCGACCTTTCATATCGGACAGCTTATGATCGGACTCTCGGAACCGTTACGCTTCGGTCAGGCGAAAGAGGTTAAGATCACACTTTTGGAGCGATTGCCCATTCAAGTGGACGGCGAACCCTGGCTTCAGTTCCCGACAGCCATTAGTCTGACGTGGAATTCATTCGCCAAAATGCTTACGACTAGATCTGAACACTTATGAGCCCAACGTTTTCACAATAAGGCTCGACATTCAGTCTTCAGTCTGTGATAAACTGTTATTTCTTGTATTGACACAAAATGTGAGTTCGCTTTTTGGACAAAACATTTTATGCAACTCTTATTATATTACCGACGATTTAATGCTTAAAGTTTTCCTTCAAATACATAATTCATTAAATTTAATCAATATTTAAATGTATTTTAAATGATTACATAATATATGAATATATTGGCCAAAAATCTTATAAATTTATATAATATATATTATAGTTATTATATATATTTTGAACATTTATTTCATTTTGTGCTAATGTTTTCCATGCATTTACTTCTTAATGTTTATTTACCGATGATTTTATTTTATATAATTTTATTATTCCAAACATAGTATTAAAAAACATTTATAACAATAGTTTTAACATATCTTACAATACATTTATTAAATTAATTGAAATTTTAATGTAAATTTCCAAACCATTTATCCATTAAATTGTATTAATTAATCATCATTTGTGTCGCGATTTTCCAATTCACTGAGCATTTGGTCTTTGTTTGAGATTTTGATTATTTGTGGCCCCATTCGGGTCCAAACGAAACCGCTCTCCGGTTTGGTTATAAGCGTCGGATACGGAGAGTAGCGGTCCTTATAGTAGTCGGAGGGCGCGTGACATACAAACGTCATGCACTCCAGTTTGCGCGGAGTGTCCTCTTCGGGGCCCAAGAAGTAAGTGCTGGCGTCGAACACATCCTCATCGCTGTCCTCTGACGGCAATAACCACGTAATCACTGCACTCTTCTCGCAGTACTGGTCCTGAAGAAAGCCTCGTATTTGTGCGAAATATGTGCCGCCGTTCACGTCCTCTACCGACACGATGTCTCCGATCTGATAGTACTGACCCCTGAAAAAGATGTGATTGGATGTGACGGCAGTGGCGAACGATGTCGGCCCGCGAACCACCTGTTCGTACGTTCACAACAAAATCAAATGTAACCTTCATTTGCTTCACATGTCATCACTAATCACTTACGCATCGCTTGAATATAATCCGTCGACTCTTGCCTTTAATTGTGTTTAATTTGTTGTTAAAAGTGGTCTTAACTTTGCCTCTGTTTCGGACACTCTTTCTGATGGCAACCATCGGTTGTTTGGCCGCTAATTACCCATAAAATGAAGAGTTAATTATTAGACAAAAACCAAAATGAGAGCCGAGATTACCATTAGGTTTGTCGCTCTTATTGCTGTCTGCGGTCTGACTGTCATTATCTGCTTCGGGAGTCGTGACCGCGCTTTGGCTGTCATTGGATTCAGTGATCTCTTTGTTGTTACAATCGTTGCATTTAATGCATCCGTCGCTTGTCTTCGACCACATCGTCGACTCATTAGATCCGCAAACACCGCAAACCGGTTGTAAACCCAATGGCATTGTCTTCAATGTCTTCAGCACTCAATTGAACCACAATTTAAACGTTAATTCATTTCAACACAAAAAGCATCTCAAAAAATGCATTCAAAACAATAGGCATTCAATCAATACATTAATTATGTCTTTGTTTTATAACAACTCATTTAATGTGAATTTTGCTTAAAAACAATGTTTTAATAATTTTTATTGAATTAAATTAATTGCAAACAAATTAAACATAAAATACTTACTGAAGAGTGAATTAAATTGAATGACAAATAACTAAATAATAAATCTATGACAACAAAAATGCCCACAAATTGTGGGACGTATTGAGTGTCAGAAATGGGCAAAAGTTTTGGCGCTTTTTTGACAAAAGAGAGACTGAAGTCAAGACTTGTTGTGAGAGTTAAAGGGATTTAAAGGGAAACATTATCTGCTTCGGGAGTCGTGACCGCGCTTTGGCTGTCATTGGATTCAGTGATCTCTTTGTTGTTACAATCGTTGCATTTAATGCATCCGTCGCTTGTCTTCGACCACATCGTCGACTCATTAGATCCACAGACACCGCAAACCGGTTGTAAACCCAATGGCATTGTCTTCAATGTCTTCAGCACTCAATTTAACCACAATTTAAACGTTAATTCATTTCAACTCAAAAAGGATCTCAAAAAATGCATTCAAAACAATAGGCATTCAATCAATACATTAATTATGTCTTTGTTTTATAACAACTAATTTAATGCGAATTTTGCTTAAAAACAATGTTTTAATAATTTTTATTGAATTAAATTAATTGCAAACAAATTAAACATAAAATACTTACTGAAAAGTGAATTAAATTGAATGACAAATAACTAAATAATAAATATATGACAATAAAAATGCCCACAAATTGTGGGACGTATTGAGTGTCAGAAATGGGCAAAAGTTTTGGCGCTTTTTTGACAAAAGAGAGACTGAAGTCAAGACTTGTTGTGAGAGTTAAAGGGATTTAAAGGGAAACACAATTTAGAGGAGATTTAAAGTGAGAATTGATTGTGAATTAAGTGTAAATCAAATCATTTAATCGTTTATCGAAAGCAATGGATGTTTCGGACAATCGTTTGAATCAAAGCCAACGAATTAAAGACGATTTGTCGGAAAAATGTCAAAAACTTTTCGGCGATTTTCTCAATGAATTCGTGGACAAAACGGTGGACACCGATGAACAGCATAAGTATCTGTCGGAAGCGCTGGAACTGATCAAACCGGAGAGGAATACGCTGTTCGTGTCGTTCAAGGAGTTGACAAACTGGGACCAGGAGTTGGCCGTCGATGTGACCAACAATTACTACCGCTTTTACCCCTATTTGTGTCGTTCGGTCAGCGCTTTGATTAACGACGAGAAGCATAAGTCGGCCGAAGAATTGGATGACTTGACGCTCAATGTCATCAAAAATAAGGACTTTTACGTCGGTTTCTATGACTTCGCCGACAGAACGAAGTTAAGGGAATTGAGAGCAACGAAGATCTCATCGCTGGTGAAGATTGTGGGACAAGTGGTTCGCACGCATTCAGTCCATCCGGAGCTCATTTCGGGCACATTTGAGTGCTTCGATTGCGGCACAGAAGTGGCTAACGTTGAGCAGCAGTTTAAGTACACTTTGCCCACCATTTGTCGCAACACTGTTTGCGCCAATCGATCCAAGTTTCGGCTTCTTCTTCATAAGTCGCGATTCGTTGACTTCCAAAAGGTTCGGATCCAAGAATTGCAATCAGATCTCCCGAGAGGTTGTATTCCTCGGAGTCTGGATATTGTGATCCGAGGCGGCGATCGCGTCGAATGCGTCCAACCGGGAGATAGGGCTGACTTTGTCGGCTGTCTTATTGTGGTTCCAGATGTGGCGCAACTCATTGCCGGAAGCGGTGGACTCGTGAGGACAGAGACCGGGGCTGGCGATGGAGGTCTGCGCGGACTCAAGGCGTTGGGAGTGCGCGAAATGTCCCACAAAATGGCATTTCTCGCGAGTTCTTGTATTTTGGAGGGAAATGAAGTGCCGATTCAGATGGAGGACAGGAATGCCGACACCAATACAGGCGCTAAAGACTTCTCGATGTTTAAAGAGGAAGAGATTCGAAGAATTGAGAAAATGACAAAAGACAAGAACCTCTACGAGAATATCAGCAAAAGTCTGTTTCCATCCATTTTTGGCAACGAAGACATCAAAAGAGGAGTTATTTTGCAAATGTTTGGCGGAATCCCTAAGACTACAGTAGAGGGAACTCATTTGCGGGGAGACATCAATGTGTGTGTTGTCGGCGATCCGTCCACTGCTAAGAGTCAGTTCCTGAAGATTATCGCGGATTTCGCGCCCATTCGTGCTATTTATACGAGCGGTAAGGCGTCGACCGCTTCTGGTTTGACGGCAGCGGTGGTGCGGGACGAAGACGGAGGCTTTGTCATCGAAGCCGGCGCTCTAATGCTCGCCGATCAGGGCATCTGTTGTATCGATGAGTTCGACAAAATGGATATCAGGGATCAGATCGCCATTCATGAGGCTATGGAACAGCAGACCATTAGTATCACTAAAGCCGGAGTGAAAGCCACTCTCAACGCCCGCACTTCCATCTTAGCCGCGGCCAACCCTATTGGCGGCACTTATGACAGAAGCAAATCTCTGCGAAATAATCTGTCCTTTTCTCTGCCAATTATGTCTCGCTTTGACTTATTCTTCATACTTCTCGACGAATGCAACGAAACCATTGATTACGCGATCGCCGAACGCATCATTGATATGCACTCCGGAAATGTGGACAACAGCGCCGAAGACGTGATCTATTCGTTAGACGATCTCAAGAATTACATCCGATTCGCGCGACAATTCAAACCCAAAATGACTTTAGAGTCGGAGAAATATTTGGTCGAAACGTACAAACAGTTGCGTCTCTCGGGCTGTGACAACGGCGGCGGCTTTAAGAGCAATAAGCAGTCGTGGCGTATAACTGTCCGACAACTGGAATCACTCATCCGGTTGTCCGAAGCGATGGCGCGAATGAATTGCAGTGATTTTGTCGAAACCAAACACATCAAAGAGGCGTCGCGTCTCCTCAATAAGTCGATCCTCAAAATAGATGAGCCGGACGTCAACCTCATGGACAACGACGACACCAACGAAGACGAAGACATGGAGGACGTGAGCAAAGAGCACGACTCCCAGAAGGACTCACAGACAGACACACCGATCCCCTCCTCACTCAAGATTCCATACGATGTCTACAAATCGATTACTAATATGTTTGTCATTCGTCTCCAAAGGGAAGAACTCAAGATAGAAGAGGGAGAGAGCGATGGCATCAGGCGTTCAGAACTCATCGAATGGTATCTGAATCAGTGTCAGGACATCGAAACCGAAGCCGATTTGGT
>CAJPIZ010001752.1:0-15567 GCA_905368565.1 Medioppia subpectinata | reverse complement strand
ATTGTGGTTAACGTATAGCATCGCTGTGTGATCCTTGTTTTTAATAAATTGATTTTAATACTTGATATTCTACTAATAAAAAAATTATGTTCATTTTTATATGTAATATATTATATTCTATTAAAATATCTATAATAACCATGACTCGCCAATAGTAGGCTTTGCATACATGCACCCCATAGACATTACATTAGTCCATTACAATAGAGTGGCAGTAAAGTGTATTTCTGGCATAACATGATAATAACACTACAAATAGTTATACTGAAAGTTGCGTTGATCGTGATAAATACAAATTTAAATTTTAAGCCATTGTGTTTTATATTGCGGCATATATAATAGACCATGTATGAAATATTTTTATCAGACACTTTAATCCAAAAAATTATATTAGTTTATTAGATAATATTAGAATTATGTGCAATTGTCAGCAACAAAAATAATATTGAATAACATTATCTTAAGTAAGGATTTATTTATAAAATAAATATTTCCCACACTGATTATAATAAATTTTACATAGCCAATATAATCAATATTATGCATACTTAAAAATATCAATATTTTAATCTAAATGTTTTTTATCCTACTGTATATAATTTTTAAATATTTTATACAAATTATCAAGTGCATTTTGTTTATGTATATAATTAATATGGAAAATATTTGATAAGAAATAACGGGAGGGGTAGCAGAATATCTTATGAAGCACATTATTCATAGCTAAATTGTTGTTATGAAATTAACCTGTAAATTAAAATACAATTGCCCTGTTTAATTTACAACATTATTTAAAAATCACGCCATAAAAGTCACCATGACTAAATTTAAGTTAAATGCAACCACTGGAGTGATTTAATTTTAACGTTTATTTTTTAGTAAAATGTAAATTTTCGATTATTGTATTAATTAAATAATAAATGGAAAAATTAATTGTATATTAATTATATTTAATTGAAATGTTTTATAATAAACATTACATTAAATAACAAATAAAAAATTAATAGTAATCATTTTTATAACATTATACATTTATGCAGTGCGTTTAAATATGCGTACAGCTTGATTGCGAGGACGTATTTCACCACCATTCAAGTAAAATCGGAGACTGTCCCAAGGACCCTCATCTCCTGCTGTATTAATGTACTGACTCCACTCTCCAGGTTTTAAATTCAGTTTAGCAACTCCTGCAGCAAGTTTAGTATTCAATTCAATAGATGACAATCTAGGCGAATTTTCTTCCTGCACGCCTTTTCCAAACGCTAGGCTACCGTTGCCTTCGGCCCGGAAAAACTGACCCGCGTATGTGGCCGTCACATCTGACCACGTGTATGCGGGCCACAGTGTTTTGGGCTCAGCCTGACCTGGCAACTGTATGTATATAAAACCAATTGGAACTTGACTCTGTTCCAACCTGATCGTTTTATGTTCCAATTGGATTATTCTAGTAACTGCTCCATCAATTAACCGGCGACTATCTCTGATCAATCGCTCGGTTTCTTGGTCCGACCATAATACAACACGCTTGCATATAATTGTATTTCTCTTGATACATGGTTCATCTACCCATTTACCTAAATTAACTTGATCGGCCGACATTTCTACACAGTGCTTTCATTGACCGGTCGGCCTGACACCCAGGTTTCGTACTCACCACTGCTCCTATCGGCCCAAACAATGTGCTTGTTTTTTATGCTGGCGTCCAGCCATACACTCTTTACCATTTTGTTTTTGATCATCATGTTTATTAAAAAATCTTGCTCAGCTTTTGAATTAATTGTTGGCAGGGATGAATTCTGAATTGTTTTGCAGAATGTTACCACATTTTGATATTCAGACACAACTGGGTGATATTGATAGCATATGTCATAATAATCGTCGTGAAATAAGTCCCAACCATCACCGCAAACTCCTTCAGAGTTGCTAAGCTTGACTAAAATGCAAAATTAATTTTAATTAAATATTAGGTTAAAATATAATTTTATTTAATAATTATTCAGTAATTTTCCTATAATTAAAGATATATTTTATAGATTGAAATTAATTATATTAATGTTATTAACTTGTTTCAATTTAAATATTATTGATAAAATTAATTATTCATACATGTAAAGAATATGACAAATACAATGAAATATATTTTGAACATTTTTATAGCAATATTGATATAATAGGAATATTTTTAATTATTGATTTTTATTACACATATTTATACAAATTTATTATCATATCAAATTAATATAAGAATGTAAATTTTAAGACATGTTAATTTATCATGACAAATTCGAAATATTTTTGACAGTAGTATAATTCAACTAAAATTTTGTTTAGATAATTCTAACTTTTATTTATACTAAATATTCTATAAGCAATGTAATTTTGAATGACAATAGATTAAAGTAAAATGACATATTCTCAGGAAATTATTTCCCACATGGATTAGGTTATATTTTAAATATGATTGATTTAATCAATATGACATGTTTTATAAAGTAATTTTATTTTCAAGTAAATTATTATTGTACATTTCTGTGTTTTCATACTTCAATAATTAAATACATTAATAATTTAATAATTTTAAGTTTATTAATGGATAAAATCAAATAGTTATAATAAAGTTTAACTTTATATAATTTTATAAATTGTAGAAAGATATTACCTAAAGTTAAACCTTTTCATAGTGATGATTATTCATTTAATTAAAATCTTTTAATTTCAGTAATTTAATAAATCACAAACATTAGTTTATTTAGTTAATAATAAAATTTTTAATAAACTTAACTTTAACCAACTTATCAAAAATAGTTAATAAATTTTGTTACTTGGTACTTTTAAACAAACGTACCGCTTGATTCCGAGGGCGCACTTCAATCTATTAATAATTAATAATAATTAGTGATTGAAATTTTTTTTCATGAATTATTTACATTAAATTTACACTTACAACTCTTTTTTGTCATTAAGCTATTTAAAGTTATAATGATAACAAATTAACCCTAATACAGCCAAACCAATAATGGTAAATAACTGTTGCTTTTATTGTAAAATAATCATTATCATCATGTCGCAAAATGTTTTAAACAACTAGTTTAGCTATTGAAATAATTTTTAATGTAACATTTTGGTAATTTTTTAATATTGTAACTTTTTGTCACTTGGTTTATATAATTTGAGTATAAATTATGTTAGTAAAATCTTACACTCGGTGTAAGTTTTATAAACAAATATATCAACTTATATAATTAGTATATTTATAAAATTGTTAAAAAAATTTTATTTTAATTAATTGTTTTAATTTTCCATAATTTTAATTATTTAAAACATAATACGTTTATTTAACACGCTGAAATATGCGCACGGCTTGATTACGGGGCCGCACTTCACCCCCGGTCATCCAAAACTTAAGGAAATAGTCGGTCGCACCGGTAATCTCGGATCCGGAATAAATATATTTACTCCATTCACCGGGAATTAGCGTAATGTCCTTTGCGTAGTCAACTGTGCTCTCGTAATGTACGTTTGACAATCTAGGTGCATTCTCAGCCTGAACACCCTTACCAAACGCTAGACTGCCTGACCCTTCAGCCCGGAAAAACTGACCCGCGTATGTGGCCGTCACATCTGACCACTTGTATGCGGGCCACAGTGTTTTGGGATCAGCCTGGTCGGGCAACTGTGTATATATAAACCCAATGGGTACCTTAGTTTGTTCCAACAAGGCAATTTTAGCTTCATCATCTTGCTGATTGCCTTGCAAATGTTCAATTATAGCAATAGCCGAGTTTAATAAAATAGTAGTATGCTTCATGTAGTTATCTAATACACGGCGATTGTCCCTGATCAAACGCTCGGTACGCTGAGCCGACCACGTCACTACACGCTTGCATAAATAAGCATTTTTCTTGTTACATGGCTCATCTAGCCACTGACCAATGTGAGCTTGGTCGGTTACCATTTCCACACAATTACTATTATTAATCTGTTGCCCGGGTATCCAATTCTCGTAGTCAGCACTCGTACTGTCCATCCATACGATGTGTTTGTCTTTGACGCCGGCGTCGAGCCATACGCTGTCTACTATTTTGTATTTGTTAATGAGCTTGTTGAGAAATAGTTGTTCATTTTGTGTATTAATTGTAGGCAGGGATGACTCAAATTCTCCCCGACAAGCCGTGGCCACTGTTGCGTAGTCTCCCAAAGCACCTGGGTAATATTTGTAGCATATATCGTAGTATTCATCCTTAAATACGTCCCAACCTTCTCCGCACGCGCTCTCCGAAGTGATCAGTTTTGCTAATTGTAATAGATTATAATTATATTCAACAGGCAAGTTTATTATTTACAATAACTTGTATACTTTACTTTAATTCTATAGCATATTAATAGTGTACATACCGTTAAGGCAAGTAATCAATAAAATTATATATACCACGTACATTACAATATTTAATTAATTGTACTAAATTAATAATAATATTTATTATTGTAGAGCAGTTGTAATTGTGATTAATTGCATAGTTATTACTCGTATTTATACTAATAAATAATCTGATATTAACAAATAATCATAGCATAAAATATTGGTAACAATTATTGTATTTAATGTATCAATATATCAATTTCACATCAATTTTAAAAGTTATAGATAACGTGAAATTGGTCTACGTGAAATAATATAATAAATCTACTTAATATTTTATTTAACAATTAATTTTTTCAATGTAAAAATGGTTCAATGCCCTATAAAAATAATTCCCACAATGATTATTTATTATATCATCTTATTAACCAATTGTTATTTTCCATTAAGTGTTTTGTTTACTTGAATACGACCATTGTGATTGAAACCTGTATAAAACTTATATACAGTATATATATTCCTGATTATAATTAATTGGATAAATATTCTCATAAGGTTACATTTAATAATAATTATATTATATACTGTATAGTCAAACGTTTAAAATATAAATCTAAAACAATTTTATTGTAAATGCCAATATTTTATATACAAGTAAATTGTCAAATCAATATTACTCATTCAAGCAATATTCTATTATCTGATTTTATGATTTTAAAATTATTAATAGGATAATTTTTGTAAACTAGTACATGATTTAAGTGTATAATTGAGTTTATAAACGCTTGAGTTATTGATTGTAAATGATTCCAATTATAGGCTAAAATGTACAAAAAAGTTTTTATATTTTACGCTCGCATCAAATATGATATCAATTTCATGGTCAATGATTGTATCTAACATTTTGGTATTAATTGACATATATGAATTCCGTGACCGATTAGATAAATGGAAGAAACGTTTTGTAATCAATACATACATGTATTAGAAAGGAAGTAAAAAAAAAAAGAAAAATAAAACAGGCGTTACATACAATAAGGGGGTGGGAGGGTAGTGAAAACTATAGAATGCGTTGAAAACGAGACGTTATTGGGTAACAGTTGTGCATCGAGCTGTGGCTAGTATATAATAAATAGGGTAACAATTAATTTTATATATAAAGTTACATAATAAGATCAATTTTACAATTACATCTACAGATAATAGCGATTCTATTTATTTTTCATTTAAGCCAATATAGTTTTAACAAATACAAGTATAAATAAAAGTAGAGTATCAAACATTAAATGTTGCACAAAAATTACTTAATGCGTTTAAATATGCGCACGGCTTGATTCCGGGGCCGCACTTCGCCACCAGTCTCATAAAATCGGAGATAGTGTAAATGGCCGCCACCATCCTGGCCAGTAAAAATCCACGGACTCCATGCATTAGGTGATACGTTTATAGTCCATGGATCATGACCTTCATTGTCCATACGCTGTATTTGTGACAATCTAGGTGCGTTTTCCGTTTGAATGCCACCCTCAAACTCGCAGCTACCGCTACCTTCGGCCCGGAAAAACTGACCCGCGTATGTGGCCGTCACATCTGACCACTTGTATGTGGGCCATAGTTTTGTTGGGTGATCCTGGTTTGGCAGCTGTACGTATGTGAAACCAATGGGTACCTGATTTTGCTTTAACTGTGATATTTCTTGTAAAGCCTCGTTCAACAATCGCCGATTGTCCCTGATCAAACGCTCCGTACGCTGGTCAGACCCAATCACCACACGTTTACATAGATAGGAATTTTTCTTGGCACACGCTATGTCTTGCCATTTGCCAATATTACCTTGATCGGGTATCATTTCCACACCCACACATTTGTACCCAGATCCTTTTCCAACTGATTGATTTTACTAATCTCCGCATCCAAGCTTCTACGTTCGTCCCTGATCAAACGCGCCGTCTCCTGATCCGACCACATCACCACACGCTTGCATATGTAGCCATTTAACTTTGTGCATGGTTGATCTTCCCATTTACCACGATTAACCTCGTCGGCCAACATTTCCACACAGTTGTCATTATTAACCGGTCGGCCGGACATCCAGTTCTCGTACTCACCGCTACTCCTGTCGGACCAAACAATGTGTTTATCTTTGATGCTGGCGTCCAGCCATACACTCTCTACCATTTTGTATTTGATCATCATGTTGATTAAAAAATCTTGCTCAGCTTTTGTGTTAATGGTGGGCAGGGATGAGTCGTTTAGAGCGTTGCACTCTTTTACCATCTTATGATAATCAGCGACACCTGAATAGTATTTATAGCATATGTCGTAATAGTCGTCGTGAAATATGTCTGACCAATCGTCGCAGACATTGTCCGATGTAATGAGCTTGGCTAATTTAAATATGTATATACATTTAAATATGTATTAATTACAATTACATAGGTAAGTGTTTTAGTTAATAAATTTATAATTAAAGTATTATTAAATGTGTATATAAAATATTATTTTTATTATAATCTTTTACATACGTATAAAGAATGTGAAAAGTAAAATTATATAAATATTATATTGATACATGGTGATGTAAATATTTTAGTTATAAAATAATTATACTCTTCACAAATATTCAGATAGTTATACTGGTATTTATACGATTCAAAATTAATGCATAAATCTATTTTTTACCAAAATGAAAAATATTAAGAAATCAATTATTTATATCATCTGTAATATAATTGTTGCTAACAGGATATGCAACTAATTAGAATCAAAAGTATTTGATTTAAAAAATACAAAGGTTAAGTACTTTATTTAATATAATTATTAAACTATATGATAATTGTTTATAAAAATTATATTGATAATATATTTATTGTTATTCAATTGATAAAGTCATATATTTCTGCATTAAATAATAAATTATTAATAACAATCATTTAATAAAATGAGTTAATCTACAATAATAAATTGGGTGTTTGTTTAACAGTATAATATTTTGTCAATTTATCTTATTTAAATATCTATTACTTAGCTAATTAGTTTAGTTCAACAATAAACAACAAAACCTTATTAATTAAACCAATAAACATTATACACATAATCTACATGATTCATTTAAATATGCGCACCGCCTGATTACGTGGGCGCACTTCATCGAGCACTTCAAAAAACCTTAATGAATTAACATTACCCGTCTTACTATCGCCGCCCGTATAGATATAGTCACTCCAAACTCCAGCCGTAATATTGATATTAAAATTCATGCTTACGTTATGATTGCTGTATACGGCCGACAGTCTGGGCCCACTTTGTGCCTGAGCACCCGTACCAAACGCTAGGCTACCCTTCCCTTCGGCCCGGAAAAAGTCGCCAGCGTAATTTGCAGTAACATCTGACCATGTGTATGTTGGCCATAAACTAGTGGGCTCAACCTGGTCTGGTAATTGTACGTATATAAAACCGATTGATATTTTTGATTGATGTTGGGCCAGTTTTTGTTCCAGTTTAGTCATTTTAGTAATTACATCATCCAGGGTTAGGTCACCAACAAAACAACTTAGCTTGCTTAAATAATATATATTATTTTTTAAAATAAATAAGTTTTGTTATTTATTAAATTTTATTAGGATTGTATATTTTTAATTTTTATTAATTAAATTATGTAGTAGTAATTTTATTTTATTTAATTATCATTAATTATATTTACTTACATATAAGACATGAAATTAAAGCAAATACATATGTAACATTCGTTATTATTTTGATTTAATAGTTATGTATAAATATAAGTACATGTATTGTAAAAACAAGAATTAATTATTACAAAGGTTAAACGGTTTTATACTAATAAATAATCTGTAAATTTATTATTATAAATATATTATAATAACCAAATAGAAAGCTGTACTATAATCACTTCAAACGTTTAAATAAGCGCACCGCCTGATTACGAGTGCGAATTTCTCCACCAGTTTCATAAAATCTGTGAGAATACGTGTGCTTGTTTTCTGGATTGTAACCCGACCAAATATATTTACTCCATGTACCGGGAGTCACGTCAATATGTGCACCGTAATCAGCATTATCCATCTGCTCAACGGCCGACAATCTAGGTGCATTCTCATTTTGAACACCTTTACCAAACTCTAAACTACCGTTGCCTTCAGCCCGGAAAAATTGGCCCGCGTATGGACTGGTCGAGTCTGACCACGTGTACTCAGGCCATAGTGTTTTGGGGTCAATCTGACCGGGTAATTGTACGTATATAAAACCAATAGGCACTTGACTTTGTTTTAACATGGTAATTTCAGTTTCATGTTTGTCTTGATTATGTGTAAGAATGGTAATTATGTTTAATGCTCCTTCCAATAAACGCCGATTGTCCCTAATCAAACGCTCCGTACGCTGACCCGACCACATCACCACACGCTTACAAACATAAGAATTTTTCTTGGCACATGGTACATCTTGCCATTTGCCCACATTACCTTGGTCGGGTACCATTTCCACACAGTTGCTATTGTTAACCGGGGAACCAGACCTCCAGTTCTCGTATTCACCACTACTACTGTCTGCCCAAACAATGTGTTTGTTTTTGATGCCGGCGTCGAGCCATACATTTTCAATGATCTTGTATTTGACAATCATTTGATTGAGAAAATCTTGTTCTGTCTGTGAGTTAATAGTGGGTAGAGTTGAGTCTAGTTCTCCCCTGCAGGCCGTGACTACTGTCTGGTAGTCACCCATACTGTCGGCTATATATTTATAGCATATATCGTAATAATCGTCATGAAATACGTCCCAACCATCGCCACATACACCATTAGAGTAAATTTGTTTGGCTAATAGTTTACAAAATATAATTTAATAATAATAGTTTATAATATTTATATTTTAAATAAATTAAGTAAGTTAAGAAATTTTTGTTTAAAATTGAATTTAGATAAATTAAACTAATGAATTTTTATATTATTTACATTAATATTATTAAGCATACCATAAAAGCATATAACAAGTACCAACAAATGCAACATATACATTATCAATATTTATAAAATTTTAATTTATGAAAATATAGAACACTTATTCTATCATCAATTAATTGTTCAATTTATACTAAATTTTTATCGTCATGTCAGAACGATATAAACATGTAAATTTTAAGCTATGATGATTTATTATATTGCCTAGATAATACACAAAATGTGAATTATATTTAAGAAATATTTATCAAAAAAATTAAACAGATTATTAAGATAAATTATAATTATGACCAATTGTTTACGACTAAAATAATTAAGATTGACATTATCTTGATTAAATGTCTATTTTAATTTATATATATATTCCACGTAGATTATTATAAATTTTATATAGCTGATATAATCAATATTATTCATAACTTTATAAAGTTGTCAATATTTCACTTGAAATAATCTTTGTATTATTATGGTTACATATTTTGCACATCAAAATTTAATATAAATGTATGTGTTACATAAATTAATCAATTATTTAAATAATAATATATTTTTAGAATTAATAATTGATAAATTAAATATTTATGTTGGGACAGAGAAATTGCAATCTGCTAAATAATTAGCAAAAATATAAATATATCACAACTACTTATTCAATGAAAACAAATTTATTATCACAATGTCAAACTGTCATAAATATGTAAATTTTAAACCATGTTATTTTATAATGACAGATATTGGGGTGTTCATTATGTAATAATAATTTAGAATTACTTTAGGTTTGAAGGGCTGGCAAAGTTTTTTGGTATATGCCATTATATTGATTTAAACACTATTTTGTACATTTATTATTCCTCTTTAATATTATGTAAAAAATGTTCCAAAATTATTTCAAAAAGTGGTGATTTCACCCAAAAGTAAAAGTACCGAGAACATTATAAAAGATGACCTATTTTAATTTAAGTTAAAAGTACTAATAAATAGACACACAATTACAATATATAAATTTTCGACGATGTATTGGATATCAACCAATGACATGAATTGCTCAAAAGTTCTAAATCAGGTGATTATAACCTTAAAGATCGCACCCGAACGGCCCGACATCGGGAAGTAAACAATTGCGTGCCAAAAATTCGGGTTGTGTCTGATCAGTGATTTTCCCACATGGAATTGTTGACCAACTTATGCTTATACTGGGAAATAATTTGTGACCATTTAAACCCTAGTGGGCATTTGTTCAGAGCATGAAATTACATGCATACCTAAAATATGCCTAATTTAGGCCTATTTTTAGACCACATTTTTCCGGAAATTGCATAAAAAAGTTCTAAGGCTTTGGCGGACAAAATCTCTCTTAGTCACAATATTCTCCTGTTATTCCACTATAAGATGGCTATTAAAATCATTCTCTTCAGTCATGTTTTAGTAGTAGAAATTGCAATACAAAAGTAGTGGTAGAAATTGACTTCACTCACTTTTTTGCCTTACAAAACAGCAATTTTTTTCGGGAAGTAAATGAAACTTTATCCGATTGATGGCCAATAGTTGCCGATAAAAACTGCTATTACATAATCTAAAATAATAAGTCGCTTCATAATTAAAAAATAATTTTAAATTTTTACTGCTCGACTATTATTACTTCTTGAACGACCCAATAGATTAACTTACAAATTTGTTTGACTGACATTGACATCATCTAGAATTTTATCCAAATTTTATTTATGATAAAAATTGTATAATTAACGTAATTTTGAGTGACAATAGCTATATCATGACAGTTAGATTAATTTGCAACTTGATTGACATTTAAATAATCTATAATTTTGTCTAGATTTTATATACGCTAAATATTCTATAATAAACGTAATGATAATTGAATATAACAAAATGACATACAAAATATTTTTTATAAGGATTAATTTATATATTAATGTTCCTGATTCCAGTAGCGCATTTCAAACCCTCTTATGTCAGGTTTTCATACTGATAATTTTATTAAGTTGAATTAGTCTTTGGTCAACATTTTGGGCTAATCGGTTTGTTTAAAATGAATTTTAACGCATATTTACAGAATTTAACATTTAATACATTTAATATTATTGCCATCATTATTATGTTTACATTAAAACTTTATTTATTATTTGTTTGTTAATATATAAGCATTAATTTATCATTACATAAAATTATTGCAATTAACTTATATTTTAATTTATAATTAATCTAGTTCGTGCGTTTAAATATGCGCATGGCTTGATTGGTAGGTCTCACTTCTACCTTACTTACTAAATATTGGGTGTTTACAGGATGACCATCATATCCTCCCGATATAATTTTTGAGCTCCACTGCCCGGGCGTTATACCTATATGATTCACTACTCCGGGATCATTTGCTTCACTAAATGTTACATTTACCAATCTAGGTGAATTGTTTTTCTGAACACCTTTGCCAAAAGCTAGACTACCGCCACCTTCGGCCCGGAAAAACTGACCCGCGTATTGGGCCGTTATATCTGACCACGTGTTTGCGGGCCATAGTGTTTTGGGATGAGCCTGGTTGGGTAACTGTACATATATAAAGCCAACTGGCACCTGATTTTGTTTTAAATTGGTGAGTTCAGCTTGGCTCGTGGCTAAACTTTTTTCTAAGCTGGCAATTTTGTTGACAGTTTCATCAATCAGCCGCCGACTGTCCCTGATCAATCGATCGGTTTCTTGTTCAGACCACGTAATCACACGCTTACATATAATGGCATTACTTTTTGAGCATGGTTCATCTTGCCATTTACCGCGATTAACCTCGTCGGCCAACATTTCCGCACAGTTACTATCGTTAACGGGTCGGCCGGTCATCCAATTCCCGTATTCACTACTACTTCTGTCCGTCCATACGATGTGTTTGTTTTTAATGCCGGCGTCGAGCCATACATTCTCTACCATTTTATATTTAACCATCATGTTGGTCAGGAAATCTTGCTCGGCCTTTGAATTAATTGTTGCCATTGATGAACCTTGGTAATTATTGCATCTTTCTATCCCCTTTTGATATGTATTCAGACTTGACCAATAAACATAGCATATATCGTAATACTCGTCGTGAAATATGTCCCAACCATCACCGCATACGCCTTCAGCGCTGCCAGGTTTGGCTAAATATATACAACAAACATTTAATACAATAGTATAATTTTTTTAATGTCAAATATTTATTATTAAGTATGTATAATAAAACAATTCAATTACAAAAATATTATTTAAAAATGAATTTAGATAATTTATATTTATGTATTTTATATTATTTGCATTAGTATTAAATATACCTGAAAAGCATATAACGACTATCAAAAAATGTAGCATATACATTATTAATAAAATTTTATAAGACTGTATTGCATTTATTTTAGAATAAAATATTTGCTCAATTTATACTAATTTTAAATCTAAATTTTTATATACAAATCATTAAACAAAGGTTTGATACCATGATAATCTACATAAATAATTATTGTTGTCCTATTATTATAATTACAAGATATTTATAATTTATTATTAGAGTTTATACTAGAATAGATTAAATTATAAAAACAATTGCATTAAAAGAAACCGCTTATTCCCATGAAAATTTTTCTCACGTTTATTAATCTAATGAATAATTTAGATAACTATTTATACAATTAAAGAATAATTGTGTAATACAAATAATTAATTGAATAATAAAACGTCGATAATAAAATATATAACTAAAGTGTATATAATACAATGATAAACATATGCTGAAAATTAATATATTTTAAACTAGCATATTTTTTATTGCATCATGATTCTTTTATCAAGGCTTTAAATTGTTTTAATATTCTATTTATATTAATAAATATAAATAAACCTTTCCGTAAATTAATATATACTAGTAGTATATTGATGAAGATTAAAATATTTTTTATTAATTACTTATTTCATGCTTTATTAATACCGTAATAAATATTTTATAATTTGTGATTATCAATTTAACAAAAAATCTTTTATAAATATATAACTGAAAAATACGTTGAGTTAGCAATAATTATGAATAATGTAAATATTTATAAATATATAGTTTCAGTTACTAGTTAACTATTTGATACGTTTAAATATACGAATTGCTTGGTTTAAGGGTCGCACTTCACCGCTGGAAACCAAATAGCGATTAAAAATGCCAGTACCACCACTTATTGCTGTTCCCGAATAAATCCAATCGGTCCACACACCAGGTTTCATGTCCAACGAGTACTCAAATGTATCACCACCATCTTTCCTTTGTTTTGATGTGAATCTAGGTGTATTTTCTGCCTGAATACCCTTACCAAACGCTAAACTACCTCCCCCTTCGGCCCGGAAAAATTGACCCGCGTATGTAGCCGTCACATCTAACCACATGTATGCCGGCCATAGTGTTTTAGGCTCAGCCTGCGAGGCCAGTTGTACGTATATAAAGCCAATAGGCATTTGATTCTTTTCCAATTGAGCGATTTGAGCCTGATCTTTATCCTGATTCTGATAGTCGGCGACTGTCCCTGATAAATCTTTCCATTTCTTGATCCGACCACATGACCACACGTTTACAAATGTACCCATTCATCTTTGTGCATGGTTCATCTGCCCATTTACCACGATTAGCCTCGTCGGCCAACATTTCCACACAATTGCTTTCATTGATGGGTCGGCCGGACATCCAGTTCTCATATTCATCACTACTTTTGTCCGTCCATACGATGTGTTTATTTTTAATGCTGGCGTCGAGCCATATTCCGTCTACCATCTTGTATTTTACAATCATGTTGGTCAGAAAATCTTGCTCAGCTTTTGAATTAATGGTTGGCAGGGATGATTCCTGGATTGATTTGCAGAATTTTACTATATCGTGATATTCAGCCACACCTGCATGATATTGATAACATATGTCATAGTAATCGTCGTGAAACAAATCCCAACCATCGCCACAAACTCCTTCAGAGCTAGGCTGGCCAACTCAAAAATTTTCAATAGTGGACAATTGCTATATTTTGCTCGAAAATATGGTAAAATAGTGGACATATAGTGGACATATTTTTGGCTCTATTTTAGGTCAATTTTAGCTTCGAAACTAATTGATAAATATATTTATTTATAAATAACCATGAGTGCTTAAAATTTACACATATGTGTAAATCCTATGGTAATGCGTAATGTATAACTGTAAGTTTAAGCACTCTTGTAAATAACGATGTATTTCATTATGTACACTAATATATGAACATTATTAGTACCTGCTAATAATAAATTATTTCATTTTTAATAAGAAAATAACCCTATTTAATAATCATTTTTGTTGTTTTTATTAAAATTATTTTAAATTTCTTAAAATCGAATATTGGGTAATTTAATGTCCACTATTTGGTCTCAATTCTTAGTGGACAAAAACCCAAAATAGTGGACTGTCCACTCAAATAGTGGACAGTTGGCCAGCCTATTCAGAGCGGCTAAGACTGACTTAAATACAAATTTATTTTAATTATTAATCAGGTTAATATATAATTTAATTTAATAATAATTATTATTCAGTAGTTTTAAGTTTTAGTTAGTATTTTATAGATTCAATCTAATTATATTAATGTTAATAATTTATTTATTAAGTAAGTAAGTCAATTTGAATATTTAAATATTATCCATACATGTAAAGAATGTGAAAAATACAATGAAATGTATTTTGAACATTTTTATAGCAATATTAATATTTAAAAATATAATAAAAATATCTGTAATTTTTGTTTTTTATTACATATATTTATACAAATTTATTATCGTGTCAAACTGATATAAGAATGTAAAGTCTTAGCTATGTTAATTTATCATTACGGATATATCAATTTGGAAATATGTTTGACTGACATATAAATCAACTAGAATTTTGTAAATAGATTATTAAAACTTTAATTTATACTAAATATTCTATAACCTATGTCATTTCTGAATGACAATGGATTAAAACAAAATGACATGTTCTCATGAAAATATTTCCCACTAGGATTAAGTTATATTTTTGACAATCGTTGATTTAAAATGACATTATTTACAAAGTAATCTTATTTTCAATTAAATTATTAAATACAACTTTTGTACATGTCTAGTCTCGATTTTTCGGGAATAAAAACATGTGAATTCGGGAGTATACATGGTCAAAATCGGGAAAATTCGGGAATTACGTTTTAATTGGAT
>CAJPIZ010001751.1:0-15572 GCA_905368565.1 Medioppia subpectinata | reverse complement strand
TATTGTTCATATTTATATTTATAAATTTTATTAAAGTAAAAACAAAAAATTACTTTGGTCTTGAACATTAAAGGTGATTATATTCCGGTAGTAATAATAATTAAAATTGATAAACATAATGAACTAAATAGCTAAACGTTCACAAAATATTTATATAAATATAATATCAATCTTAATATTTAAAATGTATTTCAATTCTATAAAAATATAAAACAATTTCTAACATTTTGTTTGATATGTAAATAATTTGCATTTTTAGTTCATATTGTCTGATATTTAGCTTACAGTATATTTGTTATAATAATAGTTGATTTGCTGCAAAAAAATCGTCTCTTGAATGAAAACAATGAATTCAATTTTATTGAAAGTATTCCCGTTTATAATATTTGCAAAACTATTGGCTTCAGTAAATATTATATCACATACAAAATAAATACTCTATATTTACAAAACAATACTATTTAAACCAAATAAAATCAATATTTTATTGTGAATAAAAGGTTTTTACATTTAAATAATAATAAAATTAAAAATTAGTATAGTATTTAAAATAATAGTCAAAACTGAAATAATAATGTTCAAAAAATGCCAAGAGTGCAATCGGGAATTATTGTTATAACTCGAAAGTACACTCTATAGGAAGTACGGTTGTATATTTTATTTGGCCAGACGACCTCGGGTTTGACCGCAGTGACCATTTTTATCGGGGAAAATTTTAATATCAAATCTTGTATTTTATGAATAAGTATATCATATTATATATCAATGGAAAGGTATGGATGAGTGGAATTGATATCTGAAGGAATTTCTCAAATCTGACATAATGGGTAAAAGTTATATCAAATTTAAGAAATTTAGTAACAGTTATGCACGTTTTTTATATTGATTAACGTAATTACTGTACATCATTTATATCAATTTAAATTATGCTCACAATGATAATTAATTTCGCAAATTAAAAATAAATAAAAAATTTTAATATAAAATTTTTGGCATTTTACCCATTTACATTGAACTTTGTCCTTTATAGATTTATTAGTACTGTATTATAATTAATGTAAAATTATATTAGTAAAACAATTTGTTTTCCAAATTATTTATACACGTTAATTGTTTTATTAAAAATATGGTAATAAATCAACCAAAAACAAAACTAATCAGTAGTTATCGACCCATAAATAGCTTCTTGTTATCAATTCTTTGGGAAATATTTGTGTTTTTTGTGTAAAAGTTTGTTAATTGAAAAATATAATGATTTTCTTGTAAGTGTTTTTGTATCCAAAAAGTATTTAAATTTTGCGATTTTTGGGATTAAAATAATTTATTATATAAGAGTTTTTGTTTGTATTTTAGTATTTGATTTAAACGACAAGTTTTAGTGATTTTTGTCTCAATAAATATCAGAAAATAGTATTTAAAATATTAAAAATAATTGCTATATATATTATGGATTTAATTATTTTAATAGTGTTAGAAATTTATGAGTTTTATTTAAACTTTATTCAATAAGTAATATAATATCGGAGACAAGTATTAACAAGTATGTGATAAAACAAGAATAATTTTTAATTAAAATTCAGATTAAATAATCAATTTATTGATTAAATGTCCTCTTTATAATGAATATGGGAATTAATTAAACATTTTCTAAGTTAAATAAAATATTTACCATAATTAAAACAATATATATTTTTAATTTCACTGATTAATTGCAATTCATATGAAATAAATAATCATTATGCTATTAAAATTCTGTTATACATATTAGACATTTAGTACAATGATAGTTTTATGGGAACTTTATTATTAATAAATTATTAGACACTAAATTATTGCACTGATAGATAGATATTACTGTACTGTACCGTCATATTGTTATGTAGTTAAGCAAGTGTTTGTATTGAGTAATTGGAAATCCCAGTATTAATAGTGCATTATTCATAACAATTTTTATATTGTTTAGTCACTTTTTAAAATGACCTAAAGTCAATTATACTTTTCTAAAACATACAAAATAAATGTGATTTAGTAACTAATTTTGATATACTTTTATTTTTACAAGTGTAAAACCTTACATTATTTTGCTCGTAGCTTCCACAGTGCTTAGATACTATCCAAATTGAGTGTACTCTATGTTACATAGATTATAGAAAAAGCCCTTTATAAATTACATGCAAAATATATAGTACAGTAATTTCATGTTTAAGATTATATTCAACAAAAAACAAATTATTTAATTAACTTTTTTACACTAAAAACCCAATTATAAAGCTATTCATGAGAAGAGGACTGATTATAGGCAGCGACGAGACATGGATTTAAATATACAAATAAAATACACACAAAAACGTTAATTTCAAAAATCATGAATTTTCTAAAGCAATTCAATTGAAAAATCTATTTATGTATTTCTAGTAATATATTTGTTTTGTTGATATTTGTACGGTTTGAATGCCAGACTTGAATGCAGGAAATGTTTGAAACTTTGTTGAGATGTTTTAAAACTACTTTTTATATAAAAATAAAGATTGAAAACACTTTTGCGATCAGAAAAATAACAGTAAAAAACATATTATTTCCTTATTTGCAGATTTTATATACGAATCCCATCTTCGGATGTGTTGGCGAACAATAAAATGTTTGCAAAATTATAAACAAAAATAAAAGCAAAACTTATTTTGCAAAACCCAACACTTGTGTTGTTATATAACATTTTTTGACGTGAAAAGCCTGCGAAAAGCCATCACAACATTTAGGTTTGAAGTTTATTGTGTGCGAAAAATCATTTGATAATTTCAATGCTATTTTAATTACCATGTTTTGTGACTCACTCTCCTATTTTCATATCTCTATTATGTATTTTAAATGTTTATTTTTAAATGCATTTATATTTAAATATTTTTATATCTAAAACCGCTTTTGAATGCCATTTAAATGCCATAAAAAGATTGTTGAATTGTTTTCCTCTCAAAACAACGACTCATTTAAAACATATTAGAAATAAAAATAAACTTTTTTTTTTAATTGTTTGCATCTATGTATAGGAATTTTGCATTCATTAAAAACTACTGAATAAATATTTATTTAATACATATAATAAAAATGTTAAGACATTTATGGGAAATTTCTATTGAAATATTTACACAATTTTTGGCTATTATTGACATATAATTAATTCATTTACAAAATATTATATCTTTAAAACTATTTTAAATTAAACACATATTTTCATAATTGCCTGACATATGCAGTAAATTAATAGTCTATAGACTCTATACAGTAATTATTACTGTTAATCATTACTTCCTCCCTGTCCTAAATGCACCACAATATAGATAACTAGTGATAATAGTAGTGGTCGTAAGGCTCGTATACCCCGACATATTAGGCGCCGGACTTTAATCTATTATTGACTTCAATACAGACTGAGGTCTCAACAAAATATCTGATTTTATTATCAAATTCAATGACAATTTAGCACTTGATATGTGTATTGAATGTGAGTTTTCACGACGTTTTGTGCCAACAGTTGCTAAAAATTATATTCAGACAACTATTATATAATCAGTTACTCTCCGCTAAACAACATATAGACAGCAATTGATTGTATGACTGATTGGATCAATTGTGAGCGAAATTAGTCTATATATTTGCCATACTATCGCTCCCATAATCGTTACGATAATAAAAATATTTAATTTTTATTTAATAAACTGAAGGAAACATAATTCAAATGATAAATGAATTTTATATGCAATTTATATTCATATATGAAAATAAAAACAAATAAAAAGTTTGCCCAAAAAAGGCGAACCCCTGTATATAGTGTGCAGAAATTTGTCAAATAAAGTAAAATTAATTTTCATAATTAATGATTTATGCGCTAATTATAGACATCCATCAAACATGTATGACTTAATCAGTATTAGCCCTAAAAATAATTAATGTAAATTTTATGCAACAATTAACACTTTGCCTACTTATATGTGATAGACATTGGATTCAAACAGTTATAAATTATAACTTATAATAATTATATAGATGTAAGACATTATGATATAATCTATTGTTAACACAAATTATATAATGTTTTATTACTTTTTGCTTCAATAAAATAGTTTTTGATTTAAGTATCGCTAGTATTGAATAAATTACATTTCAATACAAATCTTGTTTATTTTCGCAAATATTATTATGACTTTTGCAACAAAGTTATAAGTTATTCAATGTCTGGACTTTTGTCTGGTTTTTATATAACATAACATAATAAATAAAATCAATTAAATATATACTGTATATTCAATGAACACAATTTGTTTCATAAATATTAATGTCATTTATATGTCTGTACATGAAATTACATAATAATAGTTATTATATTTAGTCACTAAATTTTAGTGCAATATTTGCTATACTTTAAGGTCCAGAATCCTAATACATTGTACTCGTAATAATTGCCCATAATCATAACATTAATACACAATATTAACCATAACAATAACATTAATACATAATAAAAATTAAACAAGCACAAAGTCTAAGTACAGGTTCAACAAATTATAGCTGAAAATACAAATAAAAATAACTATTTTAACACTTTATATGCAAATTTTATAGCAGAGAAAAACGGGACAATAATTTTTGTTGAGACAAATCAGTTAAAGTCTGAATATTTATTTATACCGAAACAGACAAAAAAATCAAACACTTTATTCATTAATTATTGGATATATTTTGCGATTTAATTAATGATAAAAACAATAATTAGTGATTAAAATGGGGGTAAATAACAAACAAACTTGATAACCGTTAAACGCCCGTTAAGATCATGATCATTTTGATTATAGACAGGGCTGTGTGAGAGTGTGTTTGTGATGGCAATTATAATCCAGACATAAATTGAAATCAACAGGTCTTTGAACGATGACATCGACCCCACCCCCTGTCTATCCGCACCCCCACCACCACTTCAGGCCCGTTCAAAATTGCTTGATTACACCTGTGATGATATGCCAAACATAAATACATTGGTATATTATGGTGCAAAACAATTTACATGTATGTTAAATAAAAGTATTGAAGTTTATGAACTAATTTGAATATAACATTCATTTACCCCATGTTTTGCCGAAAATAGCAAAAACCAAAAATTATACACACGTTTTGTTTGCCTGTGTTTTGTGTTGTTTCACGTATTTATAAATAGTGTTTTAAATATAGCTATTTGTGTGCAAACATAGTATTGAATTCATTAATGAATTCATTTGAATGACTTGTTTGAGGTGTTGTTTCGTCGACTTCTTCAGCCCAAAGAGTCTGTCATTCATATCAGAGATAATAGTAATAATAGACAATGAATTATACATACAATGAATGTCTGTATGTATTATCAATTCAAATGCATCCACAGCTCAAAGACAATGAATTTGGTTTTAAAATAACTATTTTTGCATTTTTATTGTAGTTATAGTCTTATAACTTATAGATATTGTTTAGGGTTTGAATAATGGATAAAATTGTTTAAATTGTTTGCAAACTTTTTTATGTTATTTAGATCTCGACCGAGAGTTTTAAGCGTTTTGTTAAGTAAATAATTATAACAAACAAAATAGTCGTGTAATAATTATTAACAATAATTTATTATTAAAAATCAATAAATTTCATATCAAAAATAAATTTAAACAAAACTATAAATCTTTAATTAGATAACAAGGACTTAATATATGGTAAAAATATAAATGAAACGTTGATTTAAACAACAAAAAGCGCCTAAAAATACAATCAATTAACAAATTCAGTCCCAAAAATGGCCTAAAGTGATGAACAATAGGATGAATATAATGGCCAGACATATGCCAACTGTGGCGAAGACCTGTCCGTACCAGTGAAACATCGGGTCGTATAAATTCCTGACATCTGTTAGCAAACGACCGGCGAATCCCTTCTTCTTCTTCGGCGGTGGCTTTTGGTTGGGTTTGGGTTTCGGGCGAACCGATGGATACCTTCCCCTTTCGATGATTGATTCCGTCGATCGACTCTTTGTGCTAAAACTCTTCGGCTCATTGGCTGTCAATGGAGTGGCGGCTGTTGTTGTTGTTGTTGTGTCCGCTTTGTTGTCCACCACTACTACTGTTTGCAACGGCTGCTCATTATCACCGGCGTTATCACCGACTCCGGAGTCTGATTTGGCGCTAACCCCGGGATCAGACTTAGCGCTGACCGCCGGTTCAGACGAAGCGCTGACTGTGGGATCAGGTTTACCACTATCTCCGGGTTCAGACTTAGCGGCCACTACTGGCGGATCAGTTTCCTTTGATTCTCCTGTTTGTGACATTTCATTGATTTATTGATTTAAAATTTAGATTAAAATCAGTTAATATTGACATAATTTAACACAAATTTTAACATTTCATAACTAAATAACGGCTTTTTATGTAAATGTGAAAGTAATTGAGTCTCGAGATTAACATTAAGAAAGTGTTAATTGAATTTTTAATGAATTATTTAAACAATTAATGAAAATCTGTGATAAAACTAATAGATTAGATTAAATGTATTAATGTTATAATTATTAATAGTTTTGATAAATTAAGATCATAGTATTGACCAAATTATCTCATTTTTGATAGTAAATGAATCGTAAAAATAATGAATTTATTGAAACCCAAAATATTTTCATTAATATAAACCAAATGTGATTTTAAGTGAAACCATAAACAATGGACACAATTAGCGATAATCTCTGAAACACTTAAAAATTGATTAAAAGTTATTTCAAATTTTGAAAGTTGTTTCTTTGTGTAAAAATCTCTGTTATAAAATGTTTAAAATTTTAATCAATTAATCAGTGAATACAACAATAAATTTAACTAAATTGTAAATATAATAAACTATTTATAAATACAAAAATAACAAACAAAATAAATGAAACATAAAAACTAATATAAATAATAAATACAATACAAAACTTATTGCTTTATAATAAATAATTAAAATAATAATTTAGAACAAGAATTGCTACAAATATAGTTAGTATTGGATATGAAAATCATTTGCAACTAAATTATAAATAGTTATTTAGTTGGTCTAGTCTTTGATGTGGTCTTTGATGTGTTGCTAATTGCTATCCAATCGCTTTGTGGTTGTGTCTGGGATTGCAATGTCAATATCGAAAGGAGAAAGTTCGCTGTTTCAATCATTTATAATAAATAAAAAACATATTTAACATTAATATTGAATACAATACAAGAATTAATATAACAATCGTATGACTTGTGTTACAAAATAAATAGCAATTAGAAAATGAGGACAAATATTGAAACAAACAATTGTTTGTCGTTTAATAAAATCTAAAAAAGTTTAATTTGTAAATCACTTACACTTTGGTTCGTATAACACCAACTTTTCTAGATTCTGATGGCTTAGTATCAACACTGGGTCCGCTTTTTCAACCATTTATAATATATAAAAAACATATTTAACATTAATATTGAATACAACACAAGAATTAATACAACAATCGTATGACTTGTGTTACAAATAAATAGCAATTAGAAAATTGTCACAAATATTAAGACAAACAAAATTGTCTGTCGTTTAGTATTATTTAAAAAACTATTACTAGACTCTAAAATAAATTACCCGGACGTTGTTTGCTCGGTAGTAAAGTCTGGGTTTACCGATGAACTTGGTTGACCACCCGTAGGCTCAGAGCCTTGCCGCTTATACAACCACAATGCTAACCCAATGCAAACACAGATCAACAACACAATGACCACAATAATCCATATAATAATTGTTGTCTTGTAACGTTCCCAGAAAGTCAAACTAAAACAGTCCGTCAAATAGCGTTTCAATCCGTTTGAACACTAAATATAGAAATGGTTTGTATTTTTTTAAAGTTATATTCAATTGTATTAAACTTTAGGCGAAGTGTTTAAGACCTGTTGGCCAAAGGTTTTGCCCTCAGGTATGAAGCAATAGTAGGGCCGACTGTCCCGATGGATCAACAATAGGTGTCCGACATTTGAACCCTCGCTGTAGTCGAGGACCGCATCAATAATCTGGCGGTCGGAGTCTGAGATGTCGTTCACAAACGGAGGGATTTGTGATTTTAAAGGACACAATTCTAATACAACGTAATTTACTTCAGTTTCAGACACAACAAAACAGTAATCCTTTTTAGACTCTTTGTTGAGCACAAGAACTGAATTAAACGGTGGTTTGACTACCGTTGCGAAGACGGCTGAGTCCGCACTTGTTTTCAACATGAATTCTCCGTTGGCTTTCAGTTTGTTTGTGTCATTGCATTGAATGTCAATATTTTCTTTTGAATTCTTAAAGTAATTTGCATTTAATTTAAGTTTAAATTCATTCAATCAATACTTGTCTGTATTTAACGGAACAATTGTAGACAGAAATATAGTTTTTGATACCAAAAGCGCTAAGAGTTTGCTTATCAGTGAAACCGATTGATTGGTTAAACACTTGGATATCAGTCACTTCAGAGCCCTTAAACTCGATCTCAAACAGCCTTTGTAGACAGAAATATAGTTTTTGATACCAAAAGCGCTAAGAGTTTGCTTATCAGTGAAACCGATTGATTGGTTAAACACTTGGATATCAGTCACTTCAGAGCCCTTAAACTCGATCTCAAACAGCCATTCACTGCCATTCTTGTACATCACGTACTGATCCTTATAATCGGTGCCCTCTTTTACCCATCGATGGTATGCCTGAATACCAACAAAGTTGTCGTCTTTGGACACAAACTCACAAATACTATGGCTTTGAACGCTATTTAGGAACAGAATTAGCACTAAAACTAAATTCATATTCAAATGTCTGTAAATTACAAACGATTACAAAAGATATTCAATAGTTTTGTAATAATCTCTAAAACTGACAAAAAACTCAAAGAAATGTGAAATAACTGACAAAAATATGCCTTAAAATGCACTCAATATTTAAATTGTCTAAAATATCGTGATTTTGTTTTAATTGTTGTCAATATTTCTATACATTATTTAAATTAAATCCAATAATTTTATCAAATTTTTGATCACTCGATATGAATACCATATTATTAAATTCCATTTAGTCTAAAAATAGTTTAAAATTACAATTAATAAAATCAGAACCTTTTGCTAAATAGTTTAAGACATTTATGAAAATTTTAATTGAAATTTCTACTCATGGACAATTACTATTATTAACCATTCACACCCTTATTAACCAATTGACAACAAACTTTTAAAAATAATAAAAAATGTAAATAATATGTGAAATAACAGTCAAAATATTCATCAAAATTTATTGAAATTATCAAAAATTTTGTGTTTTAATACTAAATTAAAAAAACAAAAATGTAATAATAAAAACATATTTATTTGACAATTTGACAATTGATTTATAAAATTAAATAAGAAATACAACACAAGAATGAATAATAAGAAAAATGTTGATTTAAAATAAATAGACATTTAAAAAACATGGGAAACATTTGAAACTAAATAAAATCACAATTTTGGAAATGAGTTTTACTTTTCAAACATTAGTGTCTCTACGGGTCTATACTTTTGTTGGGATCAGTTAAAGGAGTGGTCGCTTCTTTGTCTCTCTTGGAGGCCTTTCTTGGACTCCGTCTACGGTTTCGGTTCGCTTCTGAATAATGTCTCGTAAGGAAAGTGACACAACAAACGCAAGTAATGATGATTACAATCACCAGAACTATCACTCCAACCGTTTTTAGCAAAAGGATTAACGGATTAGTCCAACTGAAACAGTCAATCAAATACGGCTTCAATCGAGAATCGGAGCACTAAATATAGAAATGATTTGTCATTTTTGTAATTTTTTATTCAATTGTATTAAACATTAGGCGAAGTGTTTAAGACCTGTTGGCTAAAGGTTTTGCCCTCAGGTATGAAGCAATAGTAGGGCCGACTGTACTTTCGGATCAACAATAGGTGTCCGACATTTGATCCCTCGCTGTAGTCGAGGACCGCATCGATGGTCTGGCGGTCGGAGTCAGAGATATCGGCCACAAAGGAGGGAATAGTAGTCTTCGTACAATCTTCTAAATCAAAGCGTTTTACTTTAGTTGCAGTCACTTCATAACAGTAATCCTCTTTGGACTTCTTGTTGAGCACAAGAACTGTATTAAACGGTGGTTTGACTACCGGTGCGAAGACGGCTGAGTCCGCACTTGTTTTCAACTTGAAATCCCCATTGGTTTTCAGTCCGTTTGTGTCAATGCATTGAATTTCAATATTTATGTTCGAATTCTTAAAGAAATTGCAATTAATTTAAGTTTAAATTCATTCAATCAATACTTTCTCGTATTTGACGGAACAGTTGTAGACAGAAGTTTTATTATTGACACCAAAAGCATTGATCGTCTCTTTATCAGTGAAACCGATTGATTGGTTAAACACTTGGATATCAATCACTTCAGAGCCCTTAGACTTGATCTGAAACAGCCATTCGCTGCCATTCTTGTACATCACGTACTGATCCTTGTAATCGTTGCCCTCTTTTACCCATCGATGGTATGCCTGAATACCAACAAAGTTGTCGTCTTTGGACACAAACTCACAAATACTATGGCTTTGAACGCTATTTATGACCAGAATTAGCACTAAAACTAAATTCATATTTAAATGTCTGTAAATCACAAACGATTACAAAAGATATTCAAAAGTCTTGTAATAATCTCTAAAACTGACAAAAAACTCAATGAAATGTGAAATAACTGACAAAATAGTCCTCACAATGCACTCAATATTCAAATTGTCTAAAATATCGTGTTTTTGTTTTAATTGTTGTCAATATTTCTATACTTTATTTCAATTTAATTCAATAATTTAAACTAAAAAAAGTTTTCTCAAATTCATGAGCACTCAGTATATGAATACTATATTTTTATTAACATCTAACTCATAAAAGATCATTAAATTACAATTGGTAAAATCAAATTGGTTAATTTAACCAATTTAAGACAGTTATGGAAACTTTTAGTTCAAATTTAAAGCCCCCATGGACAATTACTAATTTGTAACCTAGACCATTCACGCGATTATTAACAATTAAATCTATAAAACAATTAAACCGATTGAACAGTTGAAAAGTTTCGCATAAATAAAACTTACAAATTAATAAAACAAATACAAACACTTTCTTGTAATCAAATAACTAATTACACTAAACACTAATTGACAGCACAATTAAAACAAAGTATACAAATAAAAGTTACAAACCCTTTAGAAATCTGCAATAATTACTATACAATCCCTGTGTTTGTGTTGTTGTGACACAACTCAAGCCATTAAACACTGAAAACACGTGTGAATTAAATGGCATTCAATTAAATGACATTTACATTGAAATGAGTGAAAGTAATGCCATTTAAGACACACTTTAAACACATGTAAAACGTGTCCACAATTTGCGCACAATTTGTGTCACAAAACACACAAAACTAACGCTTATTTTACTTGTGTTTTGGTCACCAAAAACAAAACACCCGCCGAAGAACCCGATGGACAGGACAGCGGACATCACCGGCTCTGTCGCCGTCACCGCCGAAGACCAGACCGATCCATGGCTGAGACAATTGATGGCCAACACACGCAACGAAGAGTACGTCCGACTCAACTACAAGACAATTGTTGAGTCATTGGTGGTGAGACTGTTGGCCATCGATGACCAGTTGGTCGGACATTATCGACACTATCACCAGCTGTTGAACCAATTGATGACAACATTGGACTACAATCGACGCCATCCGTCGCCGCAGCGAAGTCTGTGTTTTGTCGATACAGTGGACCGCCTGTTGGCGTCCGCTGTGTTTGTCACCGCCGCGGATCAGCTACTGATCACTGACGCCCTCAACGGCCAGAATCTGTTGATAAAAGCGGTGAAATGTCTGCTGAAAGACAGCCTCAGCGACCACTATAACAACGAAGCGATTCTTCGCGTATTGGATCGACTCGTGAAGAGTTTAGACACGTGTCGGGAGTGTTTGGCAAAGACTGAGTCAAACAGTCATCAGGGAATTGTCATCAATCACTTGATCCTGAATACGATTCGCTGTCTATACATACTGTTGAATCGGTTCAAGTTTAACGTACTGTCACTGGATTTGAATCAATTCTGTGGCCAACTCTTGGGTCAACTCAAGTGCTTCTCCTTTTACGGCATCGCCGGCTATGACGTGTCGAAAGTGAGACAATCGGCTCTCTTTCCCTCACCTTTCGCTCAATTTAACGGTATTTTTGTGGCCAACGATCAGATCATTTGGTTTGCCGTTTATTTATCATTGTTTTTCTTACTCTCTATTTGTCTCTTCAGATCTGATGGACAACGGATCCAATGAGAGGACCGGTTCTGTGAATAAGAAGAACAGACATAAGAAAAAGACAAAGAATGCCATCAAAAGCGAAGACTTGGACGACGATAACGACGAGACGATTACTCTGCACTCGGAGTCGGCCTCAGCGGTCAAAGTGATGACATCTGATTCCGAGTTCTCGTCGTCCGATTACGAGTCGGCAGTTCACGACTTTGACGGCCAACGGATCCAACGCTCGGCGGCCATTAAAATACGGCTTATATCGTACGAAAGCCTATCGACGGCTGTCAACCTCTTTGACAAAAGGGTGATATTTGGCTTCTGGTCGGCGTTCATACAGTCGTCGACTCCCGGTTCGCTCCTGTGGTCAATACTAAAATACGGCTTATATCGTACGAAAGCCTATCGACGGCTGTCAACCTCTTTGACAAAAGGGTGATATTTGGCTTCTGGTCGGCGTTCATACAGTCGTCGACTCCCGGTTCGCTCCTGTGGTCAATACCGCGCGAACAGTCGTTTCGAGTCAGGCTATCGGCGCTCAACTTCTTGCACAAACTGCTGATGACTGGCAATCCATACGTAACCACTTTGGCCGCCGACGACAGCGGCACTAAAGCCAAACCCTTGTCGTTCACCTCATTGTCACAATCGTTGGCCCATATCGTGGCCGAAGTGCACACCGGACTCAACGCCATACTCTTCGCCGAAACCAATTCGGCTGTTTTGGTTCAGGCGTTCAAATGTCTGTCACTATTGGTCACAATCAGTCCGTATAAGAAACTCAAGAATGGATTACTGGTGACGCTTTGCGACAAATCCCTACCACTCATGTGTCACAAAGACATTCAAATCCAAAACTCGTGTCTGGCGTTGGCGGTGAAGGTCTTCGAGTTGGACCCGTTTCCCGATGAGATGCGTGAGTGGATTGTGGCCACCGATGCGGGCGTGAAGACAATGAACAAAGTATTGAAATTTTCGTGCGATTCGATACTCAGCTCCCAATCGATACTACTTTGCGGCGAATCCTTACGACTGTTGACCACAATTATGAAACAGAAGCCGATTGTCGACTCATTTCTGGACCGCCAAGAGATCCATTTGAGTGACCAGTTGTTGATGAATATAGCGCTCGAGTGTCTGGAGATGGATGTGTTTGTCACGAATCTCGTCAATCAGAGTCTGTTTTGTAAATTCCTGTTTGTTTTGGGAACTAATCTGAAGAGAAGAGACTCACCGGAGACACAGAACCAGCAGAAGAGTTGGTGGGTATGTGTCCTGAAGTCTCGTTTAGTGGATTTGGGTCTGAAATGCTCGGACCCGTCGATACCGCAGTCGACCCAATGTGTGATCATTGACTTTGTGTCCACAATCAGTGCCCAAGTGTTTGATTTGTTTGATCCGAAACTCAAGTTTCATTTGATATCAATACTGATATCAATCGTGCGAAACGTGGACAACACCAGCACTGAAGACCTGAACGCCCAGTCGGCTGCCATCCGATGTCTGGGTGTCTACCAGTTGTTCCCATCGATGACCGAAGACATCAACTACTTGTCAGACGTGGCGACGCTTGCGATCGAGATATTAGACATCTTTCGCGAGGGGTATCACCAGAAAAAGTTGTCTCATCTGTTGCTGTATCAAACGTCGTGGACATTAGCCAACTTCTGCGACATCGTCAAGAAGTTCTACCTCCGGAACAGCTCCGAGATTACCGTCGAGTTTATGGTGAAACTCATTGAATGCAATGTAAACTGTTTTGATTTGCATTTCGCAAACGCCATGCAATCGGAGAACATTAAGACTAATTTTGTCCGTTCGTTGGGATCCGCTCTGTATGTGGTACTGATTCGGGAACAAACCTGTGATCATCGGCGGCAGACATCGCTCGAGAGTGACCACAGATTTCGACCACTGTTTACCGAATTGATCGGTAAATTTGTGATTACTTTGAACGCGTCCAAGAATTTCAAACTCCAGTGGAATATCTGCATAGCGTTCGGCTATTTGCTAGAACTGGATCTGTTTCTCCAGTTCTGCAGATCCGATACACAATTGCCGAGAGTTAGTACCGGTTTTGGTGATAATCAGACCGTCGATGGCTGTAATTATCAACTGATTGACAGTATTTTGGATACTTTGGTGAATGTGATGCAAACCACGCGTAACCATAAGGTCCAATCATACGCCGTGTCGGCCATCTGTGCCGTGAATACAAGTTATCTAAACGATAATCAACTGATTTGGTTGTGGACTTTGATCGCCAACTTTATGGTCAATCACTTGTCGTCGGTTCCCGTGAATATCAGAGACAATTGGTTCGAAAAATATTGCATTTCTATTAATAAACTAATTGTGAATTATTTTAATATAAATATAACAAGTGATGAGAATATAAGGCAAACGATTGAGAGTTTAATGAATTTCTTACAAAACGACTCAAAATTGATCACTAATTGCGAACAAAATCAAGAGTTTGTGATTAATTTGATTAAGACTTTAAAATCGTTGTAATTATTGTTGAGTTTAATTAACACTTATTTAAAATTTATATTTAACTTATACTTAATTAACACATATTTAAAAAGAATATTTTATAATTTTTAATATTTAAATTAATAATAAATTAATATTTAAATAAATGAATGAATGTTTAAATAAATTATTCTGTAAAACATATTTTACACACAAAAATATAACACTGTATTCATTGTAGAGTAAAACCAAACATTAATTGCAATGCAATCTCAATGTACGGACAAATCAAGTGATTTTGTCGGACTCTGTGTGTGGTTTCAAGTCATCCATCGACAGACCCAACGACTTGTGAAACTTCTCAAAGTCTTCGTACATCGGATTCATTATCTCATTGCTATAACCGCTAACAGCGCTGATCCGGAGGGAGGAGTAATCGTCGAGTGGCCGCTCGTATTGGCTCTCATCGGTGTCGTCGATCATAATGGCCGGGTGTGGCCGCCGTCGGCCGCGCACAACCTGCCTCTCCCGGCGCCGTTTGATGAGCCAATAGAGTACAAGCGATACACTGACCGCTCCCACGAAGAACGAGCCAAACATCGCTATTATCACTACAAATAGTCGACTGGACATGAAGTTCCGCAACCGATTCAATGGCGGGTAATTCATTTGGAAAGGCATTCCCATTGAATTTGCTGAAGAATACATGATTAGTGAGTGAGTGAGTGAGTGAGTGAGTGAGAGA
>CAJPIZ010001750.1:0-15572 GCA_905368565.1 Medioppia subpectinata | reverse complement strand
ATACAAACAATCAATTAAAATAACAATGAAAAATTTTGAAAAATGATATTCATTTAACAATGCTTTAAAAATTAAATTTTCAAAATACACTTATTAAATGCAATGTAAAGACTTATATATTCTTTGAACACTACCCGAATAGTGGTTAACGTATAGCATCGCTGTGTGATCCTTGTTTATATATAAATTGTGTTTAATAATTAATTGTAAATATATCTGGCATTAACATAGCAAAGTCCGTTTATAGATATCATTTTGGGAAAAACAGTAAATTGGAAATTACTTACCACATCCGGTTGCATATACCCCCTGTTCCCTCTGTTACTAGTTGTCGAACCAATTATTAAACAAATTACAATTAATGTAATTTTTACCTTCATCATTTTTATAGTCTATATACCCTATACAAAATTAAATTTATTTAAATATTTGGTTATATGTATACATTATATTGCTTACTTTAATCTCGATTACAATTAAACAGTTTGTAAAAAATGTCTCTGAATTTAATTATTAATTTAATTAATGTAAGACATACCATAAGTGCGAATACGTATACAATCTGTTTGTAGTGAAGCCCGAATTGAGAACACCAGCGCTTTCAGCGGTTATTTCACGTAAATAAATGTACATTAATAGTAATTAATTATAAAATACAATCTCAGTAAATTGTTTAAAAATATTTTATAAAATAATTATATTAAAGAAATTTTTTTAAAATGTTATTTATCAATTTAGTATCTTATTAATAAAGAAATAATATTATGCTTTAATTATAAAAAACAAATAGTATGTATATTTTATAATACTGTATAAACTCAATTTTGTTAGTTTCATTTTATATTTTAAATTGTAAATGTAATAAAATTTTATGATTTATATATTTAAATACTAAAATAAATACAAATTATTTAAGTTGTGTTGTTTTAATCAATGATTTAATGTTGAAAAAAGTTAATATTAAATGCATTTGATTTTATTAGTAATTGAAAATATTTATTAATTCTTATATTATTTTCATAATCTGATTAACAAAATAAAACTTACTTCATTATTATATATAAGAGCACAGGTAAATTTTACGTCAATGGAAAATGCACATTTTATTTAATCATGTTTATAATAATAAACATATCTATTTATATTATACTATTGTTAGCAAAGACGACCATTCACCTATATGTTACAAAGCAAATTATACATAAAAATTTAATTGTATCTAATTCTAATTGTATTTAATTGTATTTAATAATAAGTAATTTCGTTAATCAATATTAAAAATGTGCATAACTGTTACTAAATTTCTTAATTTTGATATAACTTTTGCCCATTATGTCGGATTTGGGAAATTTCTTCAGATATCGATTCTACTCATCCATACCTTTCCATTGATATATAATATGATATACTTATTCATAAAATACAAGATTTGATATTAAAATTTCTCCAATAAAAGTGGTCACTGCGGCCAAACCCGAGGTTCTCTGGCCAAATAAAATATACCACAATACTTCCTACAGAGTGTACTTTTGATTTATAACAATAATTCCCGATTGCACTCTTGGCATTTTTTGAACATTATTATTTATAATTGAAAATAAAATATGACTAATACAGGCACAAATTCGTGTATGAATTGCTAAGAAGAGAATGCTGTGAATATCCCCTAGCTGATCCAGTCGTAGTTGATATGATTATGTCTAGTATTGTATTGAGATTTATAAACAATCGTCAAAAAGTGCGACTAGCCATAATAACCAAAGTTATGGTCATATTTCTAGACACTTGCATACGCATTAAAGTTTTGATGAATGGCCATACTCATGTGAAAAGCCAATTTTTAATGCATTCAGCCCTATGCAAGTAATTAGAAAGTTGGCCATAACTTCGGTGATTTTGACCATTTGCACTTTCTGACAATTGTTTTGGCACTTTCTGTGAATTTCTATATAATACTAGAAATGATCATATCAACCACGACTGGATCAGCAAAGGGATATTCACAGCATTCCCTTCTAAGTGGGAGAGGGAAGGGGAGAGAGAAAGGGAAGGAGAAGGGGAGGGAAAGGGAGATAGAGAGGTAATGAGGGACTAATAGTGAGTATAATCGGGAACGAGAAAGGTTATTATTTTTTTAGTTTTTTAAATAAATAGACGAGTTCATTCAATGACTGTCATTGAGCCCAGTGTTCAATGAGTCAAATTTGAATCAAATGCTTGTTTGTGTTGAATGCAAGCAAAGATTTTTATTTCTACACTCGATATGTGTGTGTGCTTTGCATTTAAGCCAACAATTAGAGGCAAAATGCAATTATTTTCAAATATAAAGTTTGGTGTTAATAACTAATTGTAAATATACTTGGCATTAACATAAGTTATTTTATTGATCGCACATTGGGAAAACAGTAAATCATAACATACCACCTCCGGTTCCATATAGTAGTTACCAGTTGTAGAACTAATTAATGTAATATTTACCGTCTTCATTATTATAATGTCTATAAGCAAATAAATTTATTAAAATATTTGCATTTATTAATACATTTATTACTTACTTTAAGCTCGATTACAATTAAACTAAATTTTACAAAATGTCTCTAAATTTAATGAATATGCACACCAGATGGTGAAAAAATTAATTAAAATCTATACAATAGTTTATGAGTAATAACTTTACTTTTTAAAGAATAAAAAAGATAAATATTAAAAATTATAAATAAATCTAAGTAACATTATAAACCTTATTGCATATGTAAAGGTTATCACAATGTAAAGGTTTAATTTTTATTTAAAAGTTGTGCACAAGGAGTGCGAAACACACGAGAAGTGTGTTTGAGGTTACATTTTTGTAATAAATGTCTTGAATGAGTTGAATAGTGGGCCTTAAATAGGAACAGAATGGGGTGACAATTGGGTCAATTTGGGTCACATTAGACTATTTTATGTAGCTAATTTTGTACATGGCAAACTATGTTATGAATCAAATAATTGAATTAAATAAAGAGTATATACTTAGCGCATAATCTTTTATATTATAAAGTTTATAACATACATGTATGTGCGAACACACGTGTAATCTGTTTGTGATGTAACCCCGAGTGGATAGGCCAGCGCTTCCAGCGGTTAATCCGTGTAATTATATCTACTTTTTCTCCACAACCGCTTTGCCTGAACAGTATAATTGAAGTAATTCAATAGTTTGCAGCAATATTTATTATAAATACAATATAATTTAAATATAATTATAAACTTCATTTTAAACACTTCTAATATTAAGTATGAAATTATTTAGTTATGTTACATAACTTATGTATTAAATTATTAATATATTGTATATTTAAAATTAATTGTTTAAATTATATGATTAATCAAAATCACATTAACATGTAAATGTTTTTTAAATTGTTATTTTATTTAAACCAAATGTTTTACATATATTTTAGCATTTACTTTATACAACATTAAATAACATACAAATATAAAACTAATTTAAAGCAAAACAATGTTGATTAAAATTTTTTATGGGCAATTGACAGGCTTAGGTATTTCATTCCAATTATAATTGTACTTGTTGTTAAAATAAACCTTGTTCATTAAAGTTGGCGCGGATTTAAGCCAAAAATTTCTAGCAGTCGTGCAACCAAATGTTGCACCATACACAAACAACGTCGGCTTACCGGGCTATGTCAAAAATGGCTTAATTATACTCTCGTCAAGTTTGGACCATGAGTCATCATCAGCCGAAGCATACACGTGTAGCGCAGTATTTGTGCCAGTATCACCAAGGGCGTTTTGAGCAAAACTTGTGCTTATTAAAAATGGATTCCTTATTAATTCTAACCGCATTTCCGGCGCCGTTGACGAGAACGTTAATACATTTTTGTCAATCATGTTGAGTCCAGTTTTTGCTAACGTCAGGTGATTTAGTGATTCCAACGAGTAAAACGCCCATGCTCCTATTGATTGAAGTCTACTGTCTTGAATTGTAATTTTCTTGAGATGATCTAGCCCATAAAACGCATATGCCGGTATATGATGAAGGTTAATATCGGTTAAACTCAACTCTTCTAGCGATTTAAACTTATTAATTATGGCGAATATTTCGGTGCCATGTGTAGAGTGGCCAGATTTGTGTTGTAATTGCGGAGAGTTTTTCAAAACAAATTTACTGGGGTCCTGATTGGCGAACGCGTTGCTATCAATATTCTTTAGCGCTTCGTTAATGTATAAATTAATTCGTTTAAATTGAAAATTGCTAAATATATTTGTCTGTAAATTAGTAATTTTTGTGTCGGTTATGGAGATTGTATCAATGTTCTTATTGGCATCTGGGACATTTTGGCTAAACTTGTTAAATAGGTCTGATCCTAGGGATGTGATCTTTGCGCCGGAACAGTCCCAGGAAACTTCATTGCTATAATCAAGACACGAGCATGGTTCAATTTGTGCAATATAACTACAATTGGGTACATGCACAAACGTGGCGCCGGTTGTATAACCAATTAATAAGCAAATTACAAGTGCAATACTGTTGGCCATTATTATTATTGCACTATTTATAATTTTATAATTAATAATTTAATTAATAATATCAATAATAATTATATTGTAATTTGTAATTTATTGTACTAATATTTATACATTTTATTACTTACGTTAGTCTTTATCACAATTTAACTATTTGTGATAGATTAGCTCGCTAAATGTAAATAGTAAGTTGGATTTACCGTAAATTTAACTAAAATGCGTTAACTTTATTAAAAGCATAGGTATAACAGATGGCAAATAATTAACTTAATTATTAATAAATAAACTATTAAAAACTTTAAAATAAATTTTAAAAAGTAACATGAATGTAACATTGACAATTCTAATATAATAATTTTTAAATTACATCATTAAATTATTCATGAGTATAATTATGTTAATTATTCACTTTATTTTAATCGTAATGCAGTATTTTATATAATATTCACAAATAATAGTAATTATTAGCAAAAATACTATACATTTAATTATTAGCGTGATGATATATAACTCTATTAATATTATTAGGTGTTGCAAATACTTTAATGAAAATGTTTTCAACGCTATAAACATTATTATTATTAAATATTTATAACAATAATTAGTTTTAGTAATTATTAATAACCAAATATATAGTAATCATAAAATATAAATGTTTGCATTAAATTTACATAATTTAGTGATTTTAAAGCATTATATGTCCTTGAATGGATAAAACAGTATAATCATTAATTGTGATTAATGATTGATGGCTAAACCTTTCTTTCTATAAATAACACAATTAAATATAAAAATATAAATTAAATTTTTAAATGTAATCAAAATTTTATTAATAATTGTTAGCAATAATTAT
Organism: Medioppia subpectinata; assembly: GCA_905368565.1. Lineage (NCBI taxonomy): Eukaryota > Metazoa > Arthropoda > Arachnida > Sarcoptiformes > Oppiidae > Medioppia > Medioppia subpectinata. The sequence continues at coordinate 10,192 of CAJPIZ010001750.1, read as the reverse complement.
ACATATGTTAACAAAATTTAGGGGCACTGAACAGGCTTAGGCTCAACACCATTAGCGCTATCATAATACTCAGGGCTAACATATACCTTGTTCATTAATGATTTATCTGACTTAAGCCACCCATTTTTGCTATCACTACAATCAAAAGTAGTACCATGGACAAAAACATTATGCTTTCCGTTTGATGTCAAAAATGGCCTAAAAATACCCTCATCAATTGTCGACCATGTTTTATCACCACGTTCAACCCAAATACGGAGTTTAATATTTGCGCCGGTATCACCAAGGGCGTTTTTAGGAAAATTTTTGTTTGCTAAAAATGGGGCTGAATTTAAATGCAACAACATTTCTGGCGTTGTTGATGTAAATTTCAAAACATTAGCATCTAGTTTCTCGATACCAGTTCCGGATATATCAAGGTAATTTAGCGACTTCAACGAATAGAATGCATTTTTGCCTATGGTCTTAATTGTGCCACCATTGATTATGATCATTTTGAGATGATCTAGGCCGTGAAACGCGTTCACCGGTATTGTTTCAAAATTAATATTACTTAAATACAACTCTTCTAATGATTTAAACTTATTAATTACGGCGAATATATCGGTCCCGTCGGTAGAGTTGCCAGATTTGTGTTGTAAATGTGGGCAGTCTTGCAATGAAAATTTGCGAGGATCTTGGCCGGAAAATGCGCCACTGTCAATACTTTTTAATTGCTTATTACCACGTATTGTTATTTCGCTAAATCTTAGATTGCTAAATACATTTGCCGGTATCTCAACAATATTTGTGTCGCTTATTGTAATTTCACCCGTGTCCTTTTTGTCATTAGGTACATGTTTACTAAACTTGTTAAATAGTTCCGATCCAAGGGTGGTGATTTTTGCGCCGTAACAGGTCCATCTGGGTTGATTATTGTACAGGTTGCATGAGCATGGTTTAATTTGAGCGTTATATGTACACTCGGGTAAACGCATTATTCGGTTACCAGTCGTGCAAACAATTAATAGAAATATTACAATGGGTGTAATATTTGCCATATTGTTCATTAGCCTATTAAAACAATTCATTAATTTTTATATCATTAATACAATTTATTACTTACGTTATGCTTTATTATGGTAAAAACAAATTAAATTAAAATGGTGATATTGTTTAACAAGGATTGTTATTGAATAATGTGAAAACAGATTGTTAGAGTGAAAACAAGTTATTATTAATAACTTATTAAATGTTAAAAATGTATGCACTTTAAGTATATACAGTATTACACATTATGTACATAATATGCTACGACTATGTATAAAATACACCTACATGTACGTACGGACATACAGATGTAAAACATAATTTTATTATTCAGAGAGTTAAAAATAATATACATTATAAACTGTATAAATTAATCAAAGGATGTATGACAGTTTAATAGTAAAGTGCATTTAATTCCGTTACATAAAATCCATTATATCCTTTATTTATAAAGTATATAATGTTATAAATCATTAATACATGATTAATTATACAGATCCAACACGCTAATTATTATATTGCATGATAAATTACTTCATATTATATATAATAATAATTAGTTACAGGACACAAAACTATAATTATTTAAATATAACATTATTTTGAAATTAAAATTAGAATTATTGTAAATATTCTTGATAATTTTAATAAATATGTCGTACAGCATATAAATTTATTTATTCGCATTTAATTTGGGATTTAGTTGCTTTATACGGTTCCCGATGTGAATATATCCTGTGCAGTAATTTAGGCTCAGATTTTAGCCATGCATTTTTGGTATCATTGCAATTAAATGTTGCACCTAGAATATATAACTTGTTATTCTCGTTTGAAGCGAAAAATGGCCTAAATATGCTCTCATCAACTATTGACCATGCTTTATCATCAAGTACTGTCCAAATATATAGCCGTGTTTTTGCTCGAAAATTACCAAGGGCATTGTCATCAAAATTCTTATTAATTATATATGGACTTAACTTTAAATCTATTAGCATTTCCGTTTGACTCGACCCCAATAGCAAAGCATTTGCCGACAATTTTTCGACACTCGTATCAACTAGATGAAGGTATTTTAATGTGCTTGGTGCATAAAATGCCTTATCTCCAATTGTCTTTATTGATTTCCCATAAAATGCAACATATGTCAAACGAGGAAGATCCTTAAACGCGTTGGCTGGTATGGCAGGCAAACTGAAATTAACTAAATATAATGTTTCTACCGATTTAAACGCGTTTATTATGGCAAATATATCAGTGCCAGCGGTAGTGTTGCCATCTGTATGCTGTAATAGTGGCAATTCCGCTAGGGCAAATTCACGCGGATCCTGACCCGTAAACGCCTGGCTGTCAATATGACGCAATTTTTTTAGTGATTGAATTCTGATGTTGGTGAATTTTAAGTCACTAAACATGTTGGCCGGTATGACCTCGATGTTAGTGTCAGACAACGTGATAGATGAGATATTTTTCATATTATCGGGTACTTGTTGACTTAACTTGCTAAATAGAGTTGGGTCAATGTTGTCGCCCTGGCAAAACCACAAAGCTTGGCCAGAGTTATTACGGCACGTGCACGGACTGATTTGAGCTTGATACGTGCAATCAGGTAGGCGTATTCTGGAACCCAATCCGATGCCAATTATCAAACACAAATTAAATATAAGTAAAATTAACAAATTCATAGTTAGTATTATAAAATTTTTATTTATACACTAAAATAATTTTAAATGTTTTTTAAAAATTACTGTTTAATGTATAATATGTATGGTTTTATGTAATTAATTGTAATTATAAAGCAATATCAAAGGAAACTGAATAAATAAAATATAAATTATTGTATATTTAATTGCAATATTCTGGCGTCATCTAGAGTTACATCACTAGGCAAACCGTTCGGATGCTTTTTGCATAGTTTTGAGCACAATAATGACTATTACAACAAATTGTTTATTTTAAAGCATAGGTTTAATACTATATGTTAAGATTCTCTGACTAATTCATGGATTTTGTTTAGTCTGCATATTAAATGACTCATTTTTCGGTTTCCCTATACATCACGTAAGTTTTAATTGCAAAAACTATTTTTTGTATTAAAATATATTTTTAAAATAGTATCATAGAATAACTCGACAAAATAATTATACTAAATTATATTATTCAATTCAATTCATTATTTGTCTAGTGATAGAAAATTACAAATCAAATATTGTAGATAATTAGTCTTATTTGTTATACTGGTATTATCTGCATTATATTATATAATAATAGCACTATTGAATAAATAAATCAGAATTATACAGGCATTTTATTTTATAAAAATAATCAACATTAATTATCATTTTCCCAGTTCATATGACTAGTTAAAATTGTAGTTATTCTGAATATTAATAAATAATTAAAATTAATTAGATAAATTACCAGCGACTTACAAAATTTACATATTATTAATACTGTAATAGTACAATCATGCCCAAGTTTTCTGTATTTTTAACCTTGGTAATAATTAGCATGATTATTAACTATTTAAATTGTCGTCCATTTAATATGAGATTTAAAAGAGGTTTTGGTATAAAACAGGGAAACAGCAGACTTTGGCCAAATGGTATTGTTTACTATGTAATAGACGATAAAATTGGTAATGTAACAACATTTTAATAAACTATATTAGCATGGCAAATAATTTATAATTAATTCTACAGTTAAAAACAAAGAGAACATACTTGCTGCAATGTCGGCAATTAGCAAGAATAACAATTGCGTTACATTTAAACCTAGATCAAATGAAGTGGATTATGTTCATATTCAACCAGGCGAAAGGTGTGTACGATCATGTTTAATTTATTAATTCAATAACCAGTTTATTATTGTTATCATGGTTTTTGAATAAATTGAAATGTCAGATTTAATAGACATCATTATTTTAGATCAATTGTTAATTGTAATCAATCATAATCTATTCATTAATCTACTCTGGGACTTGAATCAATTGAATAATATGCACAAAATTAATAATGCTAAAATTATTTGTTTGCCCATGTATTAATATAACAATAAATATTAATTTTTGCTCTAGATGCAAATCAAAAATTGGTCGAAAGGGTAGTAAACAGTTCGTAGATTTGGCCGCCGGGTGTTTGGCAAATACGCGCAAAATAACCCACGAGCTGTAACACGCGGTAGGTTTTCACAATGAACACTCGCGACCTGACCGAGATGATTATGTAGAGGTGCAGTGGGCTAACCTCAAACCAGGAAACGAACAAAATTTTGAAAAATATAACCAGTCTATGTACACTAAGTTTGATTATGGTTCCATCATGCTTTATAAGAAAACGTCAATAAGCAAAAATAAGGAATTTACCCTAATATCTAAGCAAGCACCTACACACGATATTGCATATATAAAAGTAATGAGTCCGTTGGATATTATTACGTTAAAAGCTATGTATAAATGCTAAATCAATTTAAAAATCATATCTATTTGGTATTAATTAAGTAATGTTATCCTGAAATAAGTATTGATTGACAATTAAAATCACTTTTAAATCATCTCACAATTGGGATGCTTAAATTTTATAATGAATAAAAATATAAATTATTTTAGTAAAGTACGAGTTAACCTTTTGTTGATTGAATTGATATAGTTATTTAAAAATTGTTAAATGAATCTATTTTAATAAATAGGAAATTGTTTATGAATGTTTAAAGTTGTTAATTTAATTGCAATTAAATTGCTTAATTAAATATTTTATTTGACAAAAGTTTAACATACATATGAATTTTTTGTTTTTATATTTTTATTTATAATTTAAATAAAAATTAGTAAAAACAATACAAAATATATATTATTACAATATTAGGAGCAATGAATAGGCTTAGGTTCTTTATCATTAAAGTGTTGTGGGTTAAAATATACCATGTTCATTAAAGTTGGATTAGACTTAAGCCACGCGTTAGCACTATTATTGCAATCAAATATTACCATGCCATATTCATTATAGACAAGCAACGTATGATTTCCGGGCGATGTCAAAAATGGCCTAAATATACTCTCGTCTATTGTGGACCACGCGTAAGAACTAAACAGAACATTAATACCCAGAGCATTTTCTGTGTTGCCAGTATTACCAAGAGCGTTTGTAGCAAAATTTTTGTTTGCTATAAACGGATTTGCCTCACCAAGTTGTATCAACATTCGTGGCGAGCTTGATGCAAATGTTAATACGTTAGTATCTAACTTTTTAACATCAGTTACGCCTATACTAAGAATATTTAGCGATTTTAACAAGTAAAATGCTCTTTCTCCGATTGATTTAATTTTAGGTTCATCAATTGTTATTTTTGCGAGACGATCTAGCCCATTAAACGCGTTGGCCGGTATATCATGTAGATTATTATTACTTAAAACCAACATTTCTAATGATTTAAACTGATTAATTACGGCAAATATATCGGTGCCATGGGTAGCGTGGCCAGATTTGTGTTGTAACTCTGGAGAGTTGCTCAATGTAAATCGTTTCGTGCTATTCTGATTGGCAAACGCCTGGCTATCAATATGCTTTAACATTGTATTACTGGTGAGAATTATTTCCTCAAATTTTAGATCGTTAAATACATTGGCCGGTATGTCATCGACGCGTGTGTTGTATAATTTAATGTCCCTGATATGTTTTTGGTGGTTGGGCACGTGTCTGCTCAAGTTGGCAAATAGTTCGCCACCAAGTGTGGTGACATTTGCGTCCGAACATGACCATATAAAGTGTTCCAAGTTCTCTATTTGACACAAGCATGGTTGAATCCATCCGTTATAAGCACAGGTAGATAACGAGCGCTCTATAGTCTTGGGCGGTTTAGTAGTAATTTCAGGTATAGCATCAACGCCATTGCAAACAACAGGGCTTTCATTAGGACCTTCTTGCATTCTAACATATACTTTTTTGATTAAAGTTGGCTCAGAATTAAGCCACGCATTTTTAGTATCATTGCAATTGAACGTGGTGCCATAAACATTCAAACTATGCTCTCCGGGTGATGTCAAAAATGGCCTGAATATAGCCTCGTCAATTGTGGACCATGTTTTAGTGCTATGTATATTTACATTAATGTATACGTAAACATTTGCACCAGTATTACCGAGGGCATTTTTAGCGTTATTTTTATTAGCTAAAAATGGATTATCTCCATCTAACTCTAACTTTAATTTTGACGTAGATGTAAATGTAAATACATTCTCATCTAGCTTATCAACATTTATATTAAGCAAGGAAAGAGCGTTTAGTGATTTCAATAAGTAAAACGCCCTTTCTCCAATTGATTTAATTTTTGGCTCATCAATATAAATTTTCTTTAGATGATCTAGTTCTTTAAACGCGTTGGCTGGTATTGCATGAAGATTGATATTATCTAGTACCAATTTTTCAAGTAATTTAAACTTATTAATTATAGCAAATATATCGGTGCCATCGGTAGAGTTGCCAGTTTTGTGATGTAATAGCGGACAATTCCTTACAGTAAAAAATCTGAAATCTTGATTAATAAAAGCTTGATTATCAATGCTCCTTATATCATAGTTATCTGTTATTGTAATCGATATAAATTGTATGTTGCTAAATATATTTGCCGGGATCTTCTCAATGCTAGTATTCTCAATTGAAATACCAGTGATGTTCATTTGATCACCATGTGCATTTTGGCTGAATTTGCTAAATGTTTCTACTCCCAGAAATTTAGTCGTTGGTTTGAAACAGACCCAATTGATTTCATTATATTGGTCTTTACATATGCAGGGTGCAATTAGTTCGTTATAAATGCACTTGGTAAAAATGATATTGAAATACATTTAATTAAATATGGTTTTTGTATTTAGCGATTTACCGCTCAACTTAGTAGTGAAATTCAATAAATAGTTTACCTTGTTAATGCAAGATAATTTACGGTAAATATATCAGATAAATATATCAAGATTATTTATAATAACTTTGTATTATCATATATAATTGTTTTTATTTTTAAGCAATTTAATTTTAATAATAATTATTTTGTATTACTAACAAATAATAACTTGTAATAAAGGAGATATAATATGACTCAATCAAAATTAATTTAATATACTGTATGTTAATCTTCTAACAGATGTGTTGACTAATCAAAAACAATTTTACTAAAAATTTGTACATTTAAACTTTATAGATTTTGAGACTTAACATGAATATTGTTATTTAAACAGAAATAACATTTATTATTAAACATTATTGAAATTGTATAATTATTATCTGAAGATTTTTAGTTTATGCCTGTTTAAAAATGGTTGAGTTAATTAAAATTCAATTATCGATATTTAATCTACATGTGTTTTAAATAAAGTATTCATGTAATGCTTTCTTATGAAAATGCATAATTGTATAAATTTATTGGGACACCATTTATACAAAACTAATCTCAAATAAATGTGGCATTAACATGGCAAAATTAGTTTATAAATATAACTTTGGGATAAATAGTAAATGGAGAATAAATATTACCTACCTTTTTCTGTGTCTTATTGTTGTTACCAGTTGTAGAACCAATTAACAAGCAAACTACAATTACTGTAATTTTTACCATTTTCATTATTATTACAGTGTTTATAGTCTAACATAAATGATAGTTATTTTAATATTTGCTTATATTAATACATTTTATTACTTACTTAATGCTTTGTTACAATTATAATAAAATATTTCTCTGAATTTAAGTATTATTGAATTTAATTTGTGTTGACGTCCATTAACCAAAAATACAAACTATTACATACAAACTAAATATTTTTTGTCAATTTATATATTATGCAAGTTAATTAAATAATTCAAATAAAGTTCAATCTGTTTGTAATGTATACCGAGTGGAAACAACAGCGCTTCCAGCGGTTAATCCGTGTAATTATATTAACTTTTTCTACACAACCGAATTGCCTGAACCGCCAAATTGAAGGCAATTAATATTTTTTTACAATTTTAAGAATTAAATACAATTTTTGTAAATTCTTAACAAATATATAATGATTAAATTATATGTTTGTAATGTTAAACCTGCTTTAATTTTGATAAATTATTATTGTTCTGGATTTTATTAAATCAAGGATTAAGTAAAAGTCAAGTTTTATAAATTATAAAATTTTATATTATATAAATATTTAAAAAGCGTTTATCACTTTAGGACAGTCCAAATTTTAAAAATATTTAATTTACATATAGACGTTGTAGTTATATATTGCTTTTCTATTAAACATTACAGTGATGACATGCTTCAATATTCAATATAATAATTTCAATGTCACAAATAAATGCCTCACATAATAACAATTTGTAATTTTATTAGAAAAAATTAATTCTATATAATATTAACATTTAATTGTTGTTTTAACGCTTGTATGTACTTGTACAATACTATCAAGTAGATTCAATTTAGGGCAATTGGCAATATTCATTATTTATCTAAAATAAATTAATATTTTTAATTATAATATTGCAATATATCTAAGTTAGTACATAAGTATTTTAGATAGTTATGTCAATTATATTAGTATGTTTTTTACTAACGCCCAAAAAACAAATTCATGTTAATAATATTTTTATATACATTAAAACATATTAATGAAAAGTGGCGTAGTCCAATTCATTTTGTAGTATATATAGTAGTATATAAATATTGTTTACAAACTGTAGAGGAAAAGTACAAAATAATCTGTAAATATTGCCTGTAAACTGACAAACTTTTAATTAATTACTTTAATAAATTAAAATTTTCAATTGATATATTAGCAATAGTGATTTATTATACATTCAATATGCACGTGTTGATTTTAAAATAACGTAAAATATGCTTATCATTAAGGGTTTATGATCTTTTAACAAATTAGTTTTTGGTAAAGTTGTACAAAATAAAATGAACTACGCCACTTTAGCTTAGTACGTCATCTATCTAATTAAATAAATATACTAAAGTAATTTTCTAGACAATAATACAGTAACATGTAAATTATTAAAATAAATCTTAAGCCAATCCATAAATTATTATATTATATTACACAATAAATAAAATGTATTTTTAAATGTTCAACTAACTAACTAGATTTTTGAAAATGAAAATTTTTGACATTATTCAATATGTGTTATGTTTGATGGGATGTGTGTATCAAACGTATAAAATAAGTTATTTATACTTTTCGTACGAAACTATAACTAATGTTAAATACGAAACTAATATACAGGGTGTCCACTATCCGGCATTCACACTATGTATGAGTAAATATGATATTGTTCATCTTGTTTTACGTCTAAATATTACAGAATCTATCTTATACAATCAGAATATTGGTACACAGCTGAAACAATTGTCACAATTTCAATCAATGATAGCCTGCTCAATAGTGCTTGTTAAAGGTGGACGATTATCGTGTAAATTTGCTTATACGTATAAACACTCTGTAGATATAAAATATTATTGTATTACGCTAAACTCAATGGATTTGACAAAAAAGCCACAAAAATTTTATCGTTCGTTTGAGATTGCTGAGTTGTGGATCAATTTTAAACTGCCGTCAAACAAGGTGAATAATTTTGCCAAATTTCACATTCACACGCGTGATGAGCGAATTTTGAATAAAATTAAAAAAGGTTATTTGAAAATTGATTATAAACCTGGTATGATATACGAGGTTAGTTTCAAACAAACCATGCTTGTTTATGATGATTTAGTTAATAACTGCGTTAACGGCCGTTCTCTACACGAATGCGAGTCTATTTGCCTATATGACAAAAATAAAAATAAAAGCGCTAAGCTCATTTATGACAATTATTTAGCTAGTGATTATCACGATCGTGATAAATTTAACATGTCTTTTAGCAGTGATATATTAATAAATGCGGACATATTTGCTCAGAAAGATAATGTAAATATAAAAGAGTGTAAAAAACATTGCGGTAAACATATTGAATGTAGGCAACAGTATTATGCTATGTCATATAACAATATAGACAACATGGTAAAAAATAATAATAAGATTAACATAAAAATCAGATTCCCTTCAGAGCCGACGACTGTATACGAGATATCATTGAAAATGTCTGCCGAAGAATACATTAGTCTAACGGCGAGTGTTATTAGTCTATGGTTTGGATTCTCA
>CAJPIZ010001749.1:0-15573 GCA_905368565.1 Medioppia subpectinata | reverse complement strand
GTGTCCTGTGATATATTCTGTGAATTTTGGTATTAATTCAAGAATTTTTCTATCGTTTTAACGCTATATTTAGAATACATTTATTATTGAATTCTGTATTTCTTTTAATGAAAATAAATAATGATATATAAAGAGAATCGAGAAATGAATTAAATCTCTTCAATAAAACAATATTTAAAAAACAATTCTAAAAATATACATAAAATTCCTATAATAATTATAATAATCATATGAATCGCTATTTTCAGGCATTTTGGCTCAAGAGTTGATTTGATTTCGTTTCATAATATAATTTTTGAAATTCATTAAACTTTTTAGAATTTTTTGTAAAAAACACTGAATATATTAAAATATAAAATACAATAAAAATAAAAACTATTGAAAAATGAAATTATAAAAAACAGAAACAAATGAACAAAATTTGGTAATAGACAGAGAAAAAGTGGAAACGATATTAAATGGTAATTATATAATCGACTAATCAATGGAATCATCTCTTCTTTTTGCCTAATATATTGAAATTATCGAAAAAACTATCGTTCGGTTCTTGAGGTGTGGGCCTGACTGGTGGCAACTGAACACCTTTGATAATATCGGCGGCCTTTTCGGCGATCATAATAATGGGAGCGTTAGTATTGCCTGAGACTAACTTTGGCATAATAGAGCCGTCCACTACTCGCAGACCTTTGATACCTCCCAACACTCTAAGCTCGGGGTCGACCACTGCTGTCGGATCCCAAGGCGGACCCATTTTGGCGGTACCCACCGGATGGTAGATCGTGGCCGTGTAGGTGCGCGCCACACACGCCAAGTACTCGTCGCTCCACATCTTGTATACCTCACACCCGGGAAACACTGTTGTGAACAATTGGGAGTTCATTGCCTGATAAGGAGGCGTCAGACCCACGGCTATCGATATCTTCATCGCGTCCACCATTGAGAGGATGTCGTCCGGATGTGTCAGATATTTGGGATCAATTATGGGCGGATCGTATGGATTGCTTGAGCGAAGTTTGATGTAACCGATACTCTTGGGCCGGAGAAGCACCGGATACATACTGAACGTGTCGTACGGAAGGTAAGGCACATACACTTTCTCCCACATCTCGCGCGTGAATCCCTGGACGCGCCGGAATGTCTGTCCGTCGTCGCTGGTCGGCCCCCCATTCAACATATGGATCTCAAAGTCCGGGTAGTCGTCCGTCTGATTGGCATACTTTGTCTTTATAAAGCCCAGTCCCTCAACACCTCCTAACGTAGTCATCGGACCTGAAAATCAAGTTATTGTAAACAATTGAGATGTCGTGAAGAAAAAAATTGAGTATCAAAACAATGTTAAGAAAATAAGTTAGTTTTTTAGGTGTAAATCATTTTTTCCAATTGTTGTTAAACAACAACAAAACAATCATTTAATGTGTTTTATTGTAAATATAATTTCTGTGCTTTTTATTTACTACAGTAGACATTTGATTTTGACAGAATTTGGTTATATATTTTATATTTATATTCGTTTTGTTAGCCTCATCAAGCAATATTAGTATTTTAAAAGTACCCAATTTTAACAGAACTCGATTTTAACAGAACTCGATTTTAACAGAACTCGATTTTAACACACAATTTTAACAGCACCGAAAAAGTGTCAAAATCGAATGTCTACTGTATTTATTTCTCTTTTGATGCATTTTTAAGGAAATAATTTTTTCTTTGAAAGACATGTTATTTGTAAGAAATTTGCAAAATTAAAGTCAAAGTCATTCTTCAATTTTCTGAGACACAGTTTACGCTATTTTTAATTAAATTTTATGTCTGGATTATGCATACAGTATGCATACTATTTGCCTTAAATGTTCAATATTACCGGCAATAGTTTCACAATAATAGTTACTATTATTTAAATAAACTAAACTAATATTGCAGTAAAAGTAAATATACTAATATTAATAAGTAAGAAAACACATGTAATAATTACATTGATTTTGAATATTTGTCATTATACTAAATAATAGCCATATTATATAATGATATAATAAGCGGTTGTTTCTATTGAATACCCTTCAAATTAATATAATGTATCGATTGTGTGCTATTAAGCAAACAATTTGTTCAAATGTTTGCAAACAAGTCTATTGAGAAAACTAACAATCATTGAGAACTGTTTGNACTAATATTAATAAGTAAGAAAACACATGTAATAATTACATTGATTTTGAATATTTGTCATTATACTAAATAATAGCCATATTATATAATGATATAATAAGCGGTTGTTTCTATTGAATACCCTTCAAATTAATATAATGTATCGATTGTGTGCTATTAAGCAAACAATTTGTTCAAATGTTTGCAAACAAGTCTATTGAGAAAACTAACAATCATTGAGAACTGTTTGCCCTCTTAAAGACCTGTATTCAAGCATTTTATAGAAAACTCAATACAATTCAATAGAGAATGCAATTCATATGAATTGAACAAATCAGCAAAAAAAGAAGAAGAAGAAATCCTTTGTTTTTATATTTACACATTGATATAAATCATAGTAACTATTATTAAGTATTAATTAAGTAATAAATAAAGTAAACTAATAAATTAAGCAAATATTTTACCTCTTCCAGAAGAAAAGTACGAAATAATGTTAGGAATGGAAACAATTCGTCTCTGAATTAATGAATATTTGCCATCGATGTGGAAGTGAATACCTCCCGGATATATGTGATCCTGAAGATTGAGACCGACCGGGAGGTCAGCCAATAGGGGAATCCCGAGTTCGGCCAAATGGTCTTTAGGGCCGATACCCGACAGTATTAAGAGTTGCACCGAATTGATAGAACCGGCAGATAATATAACTTCTTTCTTGGCGTACACCACATGAGTGAGTGAGAAGCGGTCAAACTGGACGGCCTGTGCTCTCTTGAATTCATTAAATATGATTTTTGTCACGTAAGCGAATGTCACGACATGGAGGTTAGGCCGGTCTCTGGCGCTCTGTAGGAAAGCCTTTGAGGTCGAACACCGGGCGCCCCGTCTGATAGTGCCCTGAGGTATGGCGAACCCGGCATTTGTCGGTCCATTTAGATCTATATTAGGATATCCTAAGTGTTTACCCGCTTCGGGAAATGCGGTGGCAATGGGACTCGCGTCGGGTGGACTCGACACTGTCAAGTGACCGCCCACTCCGTGATAACCTATACATCAAATTAATTACAATTTTTAATATTATCTTAAAATAAACTTCTTATTAAATTATTCTTAATAAACTTCAATATATACTTCAAAATCTAGTTCTTTTGTTATGTTCGAAAACAATATACAATTGTTTTAAAATTTAAAAATAATTAACAAATACTGAAATCGATAGCTTAAAGCGAAATATAGTAGAAAAGAAACTTTTTTGTGTTCTCTATTGATGAGTGATTTAGGAAATAACAAAAATGTTTTGTATTTAGCGTTTCTCTCGTTTGCTTTACAAACGCTTTGAAAATCATGTAATACTGGTATGCGATGAGAATGTTATGACTTTTTATTTCTTATTGATTTTTCGCCCATTAATTGCTTGACTCTTCTCATCGCAAATGAAATTATATTTAGAACTCATAATGAGTTCATATAGTTTTCAAGAAATCTATAACTAAATTATTTGGGTATTTGTGTTGTTATTTGCCTCTCTCTCCCTCTCTCTCTGCCTCCCAAACAGTGTTTGTCACACTTATTAGACTTCAAATCGATTCGATGGCAACTATTATTTTTATGATGAATGTGAATGAATACAGAGTTTTATAGTGTCCTAAAAATAGAGAGTAGAGCACAAGGGCTTAACGGCAAAACTGCTGAGCGCTTCCATTCAACTCGAAATTGGATCACAAGAATCACTGATAAAACTAAACAATAGTCATAACTCTGTGGGGAGGACTGAGAGGGCATCGAATACTGTATACACTATATTTGTATCGATTAAAAAATTCACATCTCATTCAAAGTGTCCATATATTGAGAAATTCAGAAATAGACGATATGTATAGAGATGTGCGATAGAAGTGAGCGATGGGTTATCCCAATCAGGTATGAATGAAAACCGAATTCATTTTATTAGTGATCGACGCCTACATTACACAGCATTACAGGAATACATGTGCTGTTTATTAAGACGTTCCCATTCACACACATTCACATGATCTCTATTTCAATATCAATCGCTTTATAACAATCATAATTGAACGCTATTTTTGATTTCCATAAATACTCTCATTGTATATAAAAAAAAGCTTTCAAACATATCATACCATTGTATGCGATACTCGGGTCCCGATTGTCCTCTGATTTTATGAAATACGGCAGCACTTCATCCCATGACCAGCCGTACGCACCATTCTTTGCCCAGCCGTCATAATCACGACTATTGCCTCTAATATACAACATGTAATTGAGTACTGATGAGCCCCCGAGCACTCGACCTCGAGGCCAACGACTCCTCTATACAAATTAGACATAAGTTATTTGAAAATTGAATTAAAGATAATCCGATAAAATATTAATTAATTGTTTAAATTCTATCAAAAGAAAGTCTATGATGTGTAACATTCACACCATTCACTTAATGGAAAATCTTATGAAACTATAAAATAGCTTAAAGAACTAGTAATTTAAAATAAAATTGTGTTGTGAGGTGTAATTGAAAATGTTTAAGATTGCAAGTAATGTATAGAAAGTCATTAGTTGTGATATAAAGTCTTACTCGGTTAATTAGCCCAAAACATGACGCTTCTTGTGGTTCTGTCTGATAGCCCCAGTCTATTGGTGTCATCTGAAGAGTAGCCGCCGCTATGGGTATATCACTGAATAGATTCTCCGAACCGCCGGCTTCTAAAAGCAATACTTTAATCGCCGGATCCTCTGATAGCCTGTTAGCCATTACAGCGCCGGCAGACCCGCCGCCAACTGTTAATTATTAAGTGTTAAGACATATAAACATAAATAATATATAAATGAGAATAAAAAATATAGTACACAATATAAATGACATAAACATACAACAGAATTATGGGGGATATAAGGTCAGGGTTTGTTAT
Organism: Medioppia subpectinata; assembly: GCA_905368565.1. Lineage (NCBI taxonomy): Eukaryota > Metazoa > Arthropoda > Arachnida > Sarcoptiformes > Oppiidae > Medioppia > Medioppia subpectinata. The sequence continues at coordinate 10,510 of CAJPIZ010001749.1, read as the reverse complement.
TTTTAGATGTTTTACCACAAGTCTGTGCTATAATTATTATTAGAGAATCTGTTTGACTCTTTTGCCGCAAATTTATTTGTTTTTTTAATTTTTAAATATCTATTCTTATAGTTATTTAAAATATGGATTCGCTGTAAGAAGCAATAGACATACTATAAGCCAATACTGGTGTCAATCATTTTCTAATTTAATAATTGAACAAATGTTTTGCAAAACGTTTTTCAATTGTTTAATAAGAATTTTAATTCAAAAATATTTTTATGAGTGAATTAATTATAGACCTCTCCTATTATGACCCAAATTAAACTACAATAAAATATAACGACAAAAGTATGCGATATAATGAAAATATTAAATTCAATATTTAGTAGCGAATCGTTTAAAATGGTTTTTGTGTTAAAAACAATTTTAACATTTATTTCTATTTATTCGTGTCTTTTCTTCTCTAAACTCAATAGCGTTTTCAACAGTAGTTTTCAAAGTATTTCACAGTATTTCATGCAAAACACAAAGGATATCAAAGAGGATAACATTTATTTTATTAAACATTCCTTATCTATATTTTGGTTTTTATTCCGTGGCTACCTGAGTTTTTGGGGATAAAAAGTCCTTAACCCAGTTTTTAAATCTAGATTCTATATAAGTTATTGTATAGCCAAAGTGACGTGCCTTCATGTCCTTATTTGCATTCATTGCAAATCTAATGACCCGTTTTGAATACCTTTCTATACTTTCCTTAACTATCATTTAAAGGATCATTAATTATACAAATTATATTGAAATAACTTTTACTTTATCTAAATAAACACAAGAGATTATAAATATATACAAACAAAAATTTACCATGTTACAAATGCATTTATAATTATAAAAATTAAACGAAAATATGGTTATAATTTATAACTTATAAAAGAAATATTTTAAAAATGACAACAAAATAAACGTATAGTAAATATTTGATATGAGAAAAAGGGTAATCACTTACTGACGATATAATCATATTCCTGGTCCCAATTGTTGCGGGAAATAGAGATGGAGTGATCGGCCGCTCGTATCCATAAGAGTGTGGCCAACGTGGAATAGATATAAAACCAAAAATAAGGCACCGATGGACTCAAAAACCCCTATTTTTCAGGAATTGGGTCAAAAATTTAGATCTAAGATATATTCAATAACATATCGGTTTCACTGCACGGAAGTACAACTTATTTGCATTCATTGCAAATCTAATGACCCGTTTTGAATACCTTTCTATACTTTCCTTAAATATCATTTAAAGGATCATTAATTATACAAATTATATTGAAATAACTTTTACTTTATCTAAATAAACACGAGATTATAAATATATACAAACAAACATTTACCATGCTACAAATGCATTTATAATTATAAAAATTAAACGAAAATATAGTTATAATTTATAACTTATAAAAGAAATATTTTTAAAATGACAACAAAATAATCATATTGTAAATATTTGATATGAGAAAAAGGGTAATCACTTACTGACGATATAATCATATTCCTGGTCCCAATTGTTGCGGGAAATAGAGATGGAGTGATCGGCCGCTCGTATCCATAAGAGTGTGGCCAACGGGACGAGTGCTGGTAAGAGTGCGGGCACTATATTCGTGACCATCTTCTCAAACGATTGACACAATAAGTGATTGAAAAATTATAATGTGAGGAAAAAGTGCCAAATATAGCGACAAATACCACACATTATTCACTACTTAAGTCATTATGTGAGAGATGGGACTCACGACTCATTATTAAGACCGTCTTATCACTAGCGCTTAATTCATAGTCCGATTCGCGATTTGAATGCAATTTTCACTAAAATATTGTAATAGTAATGAAATGCATCAGAATTTTGCACAAATCTTGACTGAAAAAACCGAGTGTTTATATCTGATGGAAAACAGTAGTGAATGAGTGTTAGTGTGTTGTGTTGTGTGTGGAAAACCAGTCAGTCCTACCCTTCGGCAAAACACCTAAAGTAATCTCTATTTTATTTGTACACTAAATACAAAGGAGGAGTCAAACAATATGTTTAATGAAAAAATGCATTTTTAAAAACAACCACTTCTTCACTCTTTCTCCACAATATATGTACAGTAAGACTACAGCTATAGTCACACTCCATATGAATGGCAAGTTTTTGGGCCCATAATCGACACACATATCCGTTTATCGGTTCGTTACTCTACGTATGCCATAAGCCTTGACAATACAGTCCTTGAAGTTTTACTATAATTTTTTGCCCACAATTACTCCACATATTTGTTGAATTTATTCTTATATTAAAACTAAATAAGTATTAATATTAGTGTTTTCACTTTAAAGTGTCGGTTTTGTTACCTCATATCTCTCATGTGTCTGTCTTTGTTATTTCAAATCAACATTTTTGCCATTTTTCTTAATTTAAGATTTTAAACCATACGTGACTTTTACACCGGAGATCCGCTCTCTGCTAATAAATTTACTCATTTCTCAAAGTTTTTGGCAAATATTTAATTCCTTGCCTTTACTCGACTCATAACAAAGTAAGACAACATAATAGTAACTAATATTGTCAATGAAATGTTCAAATTACACACAACCAGACATTTTCAATAAACGTAAAACTATTTTTAAAACAAAAGATATACATACATTATAGATATACATGTATTTATGATTTGTACATATTTTAAGATCAAAATTAAAATTTTTTATTTAGAGTCAAAACGTTTTCTCAATTATTGTCTAAATGAAAATATAATTAAATATTTGTAACTATATTTTGATTTAATATATTTTTATTTCAATAAAACATATTACATAAGATCTGTAGTATTAGAATAGAAATATTAACTGGAAAACGAAAATATAATAATTTTCATCGAAAATATTTTCAATTTTCAGTTTATTAATGTTTTTCATTTGCAAATTCTTAGAAAATAATACATAAATTGACAAAAAAAAATAAAACAAAAATCAAATTTTATACAAAAATGACATTTTAAATAATTTTCTCTACGAATCCATTCAAAACATTTTATTTATTATTGAATACATTTTTCCGAAAAGTGTTTTTCAAAGTCATTCAATGACTAAAATAAGTTTTTGTGACTCTTTTTATTCAAATAAATATTTAAATTGTTTTCAAATCTGTTTACGCGTTGAGTATATAATAACGGTATTGAAAAGGTTTCCAACGAATTTTACCCGAATTGATATTTACCCGGATTTACCTGAAAGACAAACATTGAATATTAAAACAGATATATTATTCATTATATTTTTTAATTATATTGCGATATTCACAAACGGTTCCGGTTTTATATAAATACATTGTCTTTAGCTGATTAGTGATGACTTTATATAAGACATATTTACCAATATATATTCTTCAATACTATGCGGCAAAGTCTATGCCTATATTTACTTTACATTTATTATATTAAAATCTTTTAAAATATTTTACTCGATATTATAAAAACATTTTATATAAAACAAAAAATGGTAAACTTTACACAAGAGCTTTGTTTGTAAGGTTTCCACTTGTTTTCTATTGATACAAGTATAATATATACAGTGTATTGCTTTTATTTTATAAACATTTTTATTATTAAAGCACAATCCAAAAATACAAACTATTATTTTAATGTTTAAAACTATACGAATTTTTCATTCTTGAAAAACATTAACAGAAAACAACACTAAAATTCAAGCTATTTTAAATTACACGAACAAAGATATGATTTTAACTTGGATATTTCAACATTGTATATTTAATTAAATTTTATGTAAATTATTAATAATCACATACTGTATAGTAGATGTTATTTGTACATTAATAGATCATATTTATCACAAATCGTTAGTTTATTTAGATCTATGTTGTGTATTTGTTTGTTTATTGTAATTGTTTCAAGAATAATTTATCATTCCATAATCTGAATAATAATAATAGCATTTTTAATATAAATATTATTTATGAGAATGAAAATATTTAAATACTCAATGAATACATTTGTGGTCTAACTCTAACCCAAAATATCAAATTAACGTTTATATTAAAAATATTTATATATTTATAGATTAATGGTTTTGTAATGTGAGAGTAGTTTTGATTAATATTAGTGACATTAATCTGTGTGTTCAATAGAGTGAACAAATGGCTATTTAACTGTAAAACACCATAAACCCGATCCCAAATATAACACTAGTATTATATATACGATAAGCGAATAATTACATCACAAATACATGTATTGTATGTAATATTGTCTCAAAGGAATATGTGATGAGATGTACAATACATGTCATGAATGTCTAGAAAAAACTTTACCTAATATTGCACTCAAACTGTATTCATATTAGACTCAAACATATTTCCTATATTTATTTGCATTTGAAGTTAAGCCCAACTTATTAAGTGTTAATCAAATATTTCGAGTATAAAACGTGTACAAAATGCTTGATTGTTAAGCGAAGAGGTCTTAATCATTAGGTAAATGCAGTGAATAAATCATTAAATGTACAGAAAAAACACATAAAGCATTGATATAATTGTCCCGCAAAACCCAAATTAGCTCCAATTCGTGCTACCGGTGCCTAATTAAGCTCAATGAAAAAGTCAACTCATAATTTATAAATATATTTGTGTTTATATAGTAGAATGTGTAGTATTTGTGTAGTATTCTGTAGTAGTCTGTAGTAGTCTGTAGTGGCAGTCGTTATGTTAACGACACCTACGCCTGAGTATGTCATCCGCGAGCAAACCCTATCTACCTATCACTTGATATACCTATCAGTGGACTGCGTGTAGCCATATATGCCATCCCTTCTCTCGCACACTCTCTTACATGACTTTCGCTGTCTTTCCCGACACTACTTATTCTACAATCAATTATTTCATTCTTCACTCTTCTCTCATAACTCTCTATCCACTCAAATATCATACAAAACATTGTCTTTAAGTAATTTTTTAAAACAATAGATATTACTTAAAGTTAAGACAATATAGTTATAGAGAAGTTTATTTATGGAGTTTTTGGTTAAGAAAGTTGTATTTCCAAAGTATTCAAGAATTCTGTTTGCAGTTATCTTATATCTAATCATTTGTCAAATACATGTTATTAAATGCAATGATATCTACGATATCATTGGCAACAAAGAGTATGTTATATGTCTATTGTGTACTAATTTAAATGTTAATAAACAAATGGTTTACTTAATTGAATAGATTAAGAGCTGACGAACAAATCAACAAAGAATGGCTGAACCGGTTGTCAATCAGGCCGGGAATGGTTGAGTTCTCGGCCAAAAAGCCGCGATCATCACCAGTACCCGAATGGGGATCTCGTAGTAAACGAAAAGCCAGTACTAAACTGCTAACAGAATTGATTCAAGACGTGTGTCCATCAGTATCTGATTGGGTGGCCCGGTCTGAGGCACTCGACCCCTATGGAAATAAGCTGACTATAGTTCAAAGGATCCCAATTAACGGCACTGTAATCAACCAATACTTTTACGAAACATTTTGCTCCTATGATGTCGACTCTTACGGCTACGACAACCAACACTCTAACCATATGAGCCCTCAATGTCGTGGAATTGACAAAAGGGTAAGTTTTTTATTGTTGTTGTATTTATATTAAATTTATATTTAATGTTAAAAAACATGTTATAAATAATTACGTAATAACATAGAAATTGCTGTTAAATATAAAATTTATTCATGGCTTTTATGACTCAATGAAAAGTCAATCACCAAAACAAATATTTACTTAATTTTGTACATACAGTCAAATATCTATGCTGTCAACTGCTCTATGTTACCAATACCAAATTACATTCTTTGTAGACTTAATGTTAAACTTATCTCTATGTTGTTAACTAATCAATGTTATCAACCAAATCCCAAGAAGTTTCTGTTGCTAACATAGATATTTGACTGTATTATGCAAAATATGTATAAATTTTATATTATTATATAAAAAGAGAGTAGTATTATTATTTATAACAATATTAATATCATAAATGCAACTCTATTATTATGTTTGTTTTGCATATACTTATTGTCTATATATAGTGCAAATTCAGTGAAATCAAGTCATACTTGGAGTCAATTTTTAGGAAAATACTGCTTTCAATATTAAGCGGATAGATATTAAATGTACTAATTATATATAAATATAGCAATTTATATAACATTTATCATTTGAATTGTATGTGAATTACCGTAAGTTTTTCCCAATACTATCCTCTAAACTATTAACAAATATCATAATTGAGTGTCTGTTCACTCAATCGTTACCATACTTTCATATAAGGAATTCATGTATTCATAAGAGGATCCTTTCAAATGCCACGGCTTTTAAACTTTTTTAATAAAACTTATTTAATACTAATTAAAGTTTTTTTTTTATAAAAATAGAATTCATTATCTTTTAAAGAATTTTAGATAAATAGTGATAATAAATGAATTGTTTATGCTTTTAATGCATAGTTTAGTGAATATTTTATATCCTTCAGTCTTTTGATGCGAAATGAAAGTCTATTTTATGCATTACTTATCTATAAATAAGATATTAGTATATATTAAAACAAATATAATTCATTGCAATCTTTTTAATATATTTATAAAAATTGTTAAATTAACAAAAAAGACACAAAAGATTCGCTATATATTAGTATATAATAGTTTGAATGAATGAATGCTTAATACTAATTATGGTTTGTTAAACATTCAAATTTGTTTAAAACAGTCAAAAATTTGTCTAAATATTTGTTTGTAATTTTGCACATATGATTTAAATTTAATATACAGTATAACGTAAAAATTAGTAATAAAATTAAAACACTGCATTTATTTGTGATACACTTGTGTCTGATTTAATTTTAAATATTTGAATTATTTATTTGTTTTATTGAGTATTGCATAATAATAGAGTTTAATTTAGCATTTTAATTCGTAATTGGCAAATTTTTAATTTGGTAAAATTTAGCATAAATATACAAACTATACATATTACAGTTATATAAAACTATATTTTACTTTACTTTTAAATTTAGTGTTCAAATTATTATTATAACAAAACTATTAATGTTTATTTTTTATTTATTTTAAACATATTTTTATTTAAAATAAGTGAAAGTTTTATTTAAATTATGCACATAAATAAGATTAAGATTTTAAAATAGAAACTACAGTACTAGTTCAGTTTTAATAAATTATTTATAAACTAAAATAAATTTATTGTAATGTTGCAATTGTATTAATAATAAATACAATTTTGATTAACATTAAATTGAACACCCACTCTAAAATCAGCAATAAACACAAATATCATTTAGTTTCTAGCAATTGACGTAAAATTTGATATTTTCATTTTACAACTAAACCTATTCTATACGAAATTAAACCAGATAATACAATGAATATATAATAACATATAAATGCATAAATAAGACATAATATGATATGTAATTGAATATTGAATTGTCAGACGTGGAGCTCGAGGTGTAAGGAGAACCACATCTGGACGTACGGCAAAGTGATCACAAACAGCGGAGACATCGGATGGTCGGTAATAGCGATCCGGGGGTCGTGTGGGTGCGCGATATGGCCCAAAGTGAATGAGGTTATGGGTGTTGGCAGAGGACGGCGTTTGAGTCCCAATCAGCTGAATAGAGAGGACAACCACTTACTCGCCGATCCATTCTTCTAATTCATTTCGTGCTATTCCTACTAAAGCCAAAAGTCTAATACAAAATGACTCAAAATATTATTTCGGAGAAATATAAATGTGTAATAATAAGTATTTTTGTGTTAAATCTATAGTTTCAGTAATTTGTAGTAATAATTCACATAATATATAAATATATACAGAATAATATTTATTTCTTTCTATAATCAATGTCTTTAATATGAAAACCAAATATTAAACAATCAATACTTCCAATCATGTAATGTATTGTAATTTTTGTCAAAAAATCCCATTTTTGTTATGAATTGTAATTTACATTAAAAAGTTATAGAATTGATATTTTCATTAAAATCTTGGTAAAAATTAATGTACAAACATTTTCAACAAAACCGTTACATATCTACCCCATTAATTAGCTTTAAGTCTCGCTTAACTTATTATCATTTAATTAAAAAGATTTACTTGAAATTAAGTTAAGTGTGTTTAGAGTTAATACAATTCAGTTCACTAATCAATTCTATAACTTAAAAAACGAGTAGAATTTTTGACATTATTTATTAACAAAACTAAAACATTAAAATTGTTAAAAGTTTTTATTCATATGGAATTAATAAAATTTGCAGTCGATGTTTAACATTTTAAATGAAGTTTTATTTTTTATCTTAATCTTTTTCACTAAAAAATTACATTTATGTTCTATTTAATTATTATTAATAATTTATTAAATAAAACATAAATGTGATTTATAGAATCTATTTTGTATTATTTTTTATTTAATTTCAACATAGTCTTTAAAATAAATTAATAAACCACTTAAATTAAAAAGAGATTATTATTTATATAAAAATATAAAATTACAGTGAAAACTAATTAAGATAAAAGCTACACAATAATAACATATGTTTAAAAAACAATGGAATTATATTGAAATTTGTAATTACTAATTAGAAAGAATCGCCCACGTCAATTCAGTGAATAGATTCAGTGAATGTAGATTTTGTATCTTGATAAACAGGTAACTAACAAGTTACATGCATATACAACTTGTAAGTTATATGCATATTCTGGTAAAGTACGCTTTTTACCGTATTTTAATAAACTTATTGATAAAACTTAATAAAATTATTAACGCAACTTATAATAAACATAGAATTTGATGTAGGTTTTCTTTTTAATGTTTTGTCATTGTAGATAATGTTGTTTAGAAAATATTTAAAAACAAGGATCACACGCGATGCTATGCGTTAACCAAAATTCGGGAAATGCATCAAAGATTTTAAATTTTTCAATACTTAAATATTTTTAATATAAACGTTAATTTGATATTTTGGGTTAGAGTTAGACCACAAATGTATTCATTGAGTATTTAAATATTTTCATTCTCATAAATAATATTTATATTAAAAATGCTATTATTATTCAGATTATGGGATGATAAATTATTCTTGAAACAATTACAATAAACAAACAAATACACAACATATAGCTAAATAAACTAACGATTTGTGATAAATATGATCTATTAATGTACAAATAACATCTACTATACAGTATGTGATTATTAATAATTTAAATAAAATTTAATTAAAATATACAAGTTTGAAATATCCATGTTAAATTTATCATATCTTTGTTTGTGTGTAACAAAAATAGCTTAAATTTTATTGTTGTTTTCTGTTAATGTTTTTGCAAGAATGAAAAATTCGTATAGTTTTAAACATTAAAATAATAGTTTGTATTTTTGGATTGTGCTTTAATAATAAAAATGTTTATAAAATAAAAGCAATACACTGTATACTTGTATCAATATAAAACAAGTGGAAATCTTACAAACAAAGCTCTTGTGTAAAGTTTACCATTTTTTGTTTTATATAAAATGTTTTTATAATATCGAGTAAAATATTTTAAAAGATTTTAATATAATAAATGTAAAGTAAATATAGACAGACTGTATGCCGCATAGTATTGAAGAATACATGATAAATATGTCTTATATAAAGTCATCACTGATCAGCTAAAGACAATGTATTTATATAAAACCGGAACCGTTTGTGAATATCGTAATATAATTAAAAAATATAATGAATAATATATATGTTTTAATATTCAATGTTTGTCTTTCGGGTAAATCCGGGTAAAATTCGTTGGAAACCTTTTCAATACCGTTATTATATACTCAACGCGTAAACAGATTTGAAAACAATTTAAATATTTTATTGATTTGAATAAAAAGAGTCACAAAAACTTATTTTAGTCATTGAATGACTTTGAAAAACACTTTTCGGAAAAATGTATTCAATATTAAACAAAATGTTTTGAATGGATTCGTAGAGAAAATTATATAAAATGTCATTTTTGTATAAAATTTGATTTTTGTTTTATTTTTTTGCCAATTTATGTATTATTTTCTAAGAATTTGCAAATCAAAAACATTAATAAACTGGAAATTGAAAATATTTTCGATGAAAATTATTATATTTTCGTTTTTCAGTTAATATTTCTATTTTAATACTACAGATCTTATGTAATATGTTTTATTGTAATAAAAATATATTAAATCAAAATATAGTTACAAATATTTAATTAAATTTTCATTTAGACAATAATTGAGAAAAGGTTTTGACTCTAAATAAAAAATTTTATTTTTAATTTTGATTTTAAAATCTGTACAAATCATAAATATATCTTTTGTTTTAAAAATAGTTTTACGTTTATTGAAAATGTCTGGTTGTGTGTAATTTGAACATTTCATTGACAATATTAGTTACTATTATGTTGTCTTACTTTGTTATGAGTCGAGTAAAGGC
>CAJPIZ010001748.1:4154-15574 GCA_905368565.1 Medioppia subpectinata | reverse complement strand
TACATAAAGATTATCTCATAAACTGTGACATCAGTGCTGGAATCGCACGGATTGAACGGTCGAGTAGAGTATGTCTGGTATATGTTGTCAGGGATTGCGATGAATACATGTCTGGCCCACACCGGAGTTCACGGCGACTAGTTTTGGTCACATTAGCCCGTGTTATGTGTCTATTAAACGGTATTAAATTTGGATTATCGGCTATAATCCAAAAAGTTTGTATACAAAGTAGCATAAAATTAAAATATTTAGATTAAAATTAATTTCTAATTTTAAGCAATGGATATACGACCTCACATGCGATCCGTCATATACTTTGGCTAATCCACTGGTAATCTCTGGCTTTGTATCGATCCTATCGTTTACCATATTCTTCAGTGGTATTCATCTCCAGATCGAAGATTTGAGCCTCACTTTGCACTCACATCGACTGCTCTATCAATTAAAATACCGATTAGTAAAATACCCGCTAAATGACCGACATTTGCAAACATATGCAACACATGTTAACCTAATGGCCCGATACGTAAACGATCGAGTAATTAGTAGCATGATACTGATTACCATGCTTCTTGCAATTTATGGCACATGGTTGGCATTTAATAACCATGATGCTAATTCTACCATAATCGGCACATTGTCGTGGTTTTGTGTATTATTTGTATTTTGCGTTCAAGTGTTTGGTATATTGTTTTGCCGGTTCAGTCTCTGGTACGCCAGCGCTCACTACTTACAGCTCAAATTCATCGAGGTTTATAGTAAGCTATTAACCCATATTAAACATAGTATACTACACAATAGTGTTAGCGTGAATAGCCTGATGAATATACTCAACGAACACAATGCATTGGAGAGATTAACCCGTGATCTGAATCAATCGTTCCGGTGGTCCATATTTATCATGTACTATATGGCGACCACAGGCTTTCAGCTCCTGATATATAGCATACATCACAGGGAGACTAACTTTTATGGCCGGGTCTTTGCCGCTATCATTGCTGTCATATGCTATTCAGCCGTATTGGGTATGAATATGATGAGCACCTGGACTTCAAAAGCAGCGCATAAGCCCCGTATACTATTGTATACATATTTGGCTAATAGTCCGATACTACCCGTACGCTATAGACTACGGGTGCGAACATTGGCCGAGCAGTTGTCCGGACCGTGCATTGGTTTCTATTGCTATAATCTGTTTCCTATGAATAACTATGAGTTGTATCGTTACGCGTATATATCGGGATTGAATTATTTACTTATAATGAATATAGTTTAAACATTAATATTTTTATTTAAACTTTAAAAATTTAAATTTTATTTATTTTTATCATTATTATACCCGGCATATAACTCGGTATGTTACACCTGTTCATTATCCTATCAAATTTTATCATTATAACATAATTTTCAAATGTAAATGTAAATATAATTTGATTTTTCAGACTATAATGATCAATAAGCATAATAATTAATTATAGTTCTAATTAGGTATAGAATTTTATCATTAAAATATCTTGACATTACAAGATAACAACATTAAAGTATAATAATATCAATAATAATAATAATAATTATAAATAAAACCTAATTAAACTAGATCTGTCTTAAAACATCCATTGAGTCTTTAACATGATTTTCTGTTTAAAATAAATATATGTTTAAAGTTCAACAGAAAAGTAAATATAATTTGTTGTATAAAAATATATAATATAATTGCTTTTAAATATTATGCTCTTGTTTAATCAGATATTGGGTATTAAAACTAAAAATTTAATATCTAATAATTTAATATTTAACATATATTTATTTAAACTTAAAAATTAAGTAAATTTTAATTTTATAAATTTTGTAAGTTTAAACAAATGTTGACCAATTTTTAAATAGCAAACTAAAAATTATGTATACTATACTGTATATGTTATAAATTATATATAAGTTATATATTGACTAAAATAACCAATAATACACCCAATAATAAGTTGTTATTTAGCAAATTCAACTCACTTAATTTACTTCAAAACAGTTAACATGACTTTCAGGTTAATACCAAATGCTAATTCACATTATTTGGCAAATTTGTTAACCTAATAAGCGATGATATTAATGATGGTATCGCACGGATTGAACGGTCGAGTCGACTATTTCTGGTATATGCTGTCAGAGATTGCGATGAATACATGTCTGGCCCACACCGGAGCTCACGGCGACTGGTTTTGGTCACATTAGCTCGTGTTATGTGCCTATTAAACGGACTAAGATTTGGATTATCGGCTATAATTCGTGAGGTTAGTTTAATTAAAATATAATAAACATTTAATAAATACTATATGTTATACTTTAAAGCAATGGATATATGATATGGCTTGTGATGCATCATTTGTTATGGCAAACCCATTGATTACGTCTAGCTTCATATCAATCTTATCGTTTACCATATTCTTCATTGGTATTAATCTCCAGACCATAGACTTGAGTCATAATTTATTTTCATACAATTTACTTTATCAATTAAAATATAAATTATTTCTATACCCATTAAATATGCTAAATATGAAACGATTCACAGTCCGATTAAACATTATGGCCAGATATGTAGTCAACCAAGTTGTTTGTAGTTTAATAGCAGCTACTATGCTAATAGGCATCTATGCTACTTATATGGCCTATTATGATCCAGGTGCTAATTTTTCCATAATCGCTATGTTGTTATGGTCGTGTGTATTATTTGTATTTTGCGTTCAAGTGTTTGGTATATTGTTTTGCGGGTTTGCTCTTTGGTACGCGTGGGCCCTATACCTGAGCTACAAGTTTATCGAAATATACAATGGGCTAACAGCGTATGTGAAACATAATGTAAATTATAACATGGTCAATTATGCGACACTCATGAATATTCTACACGAACACAATTCACTGGTAGTAATGACACGTGATCTAAACCGTACGGTCCATATGATTATGTTTATCATCTACTATATGGCGACCCCTGGCTTTCAACTACTGGTTTATGCTATACATCACAGGGACACCAATTTTTATGGCCGCCTATTCGGAGCAGTTATTGCTGTTAATTGTTATTCAACAGTACTGGCTATGAATGTGATGAGCACCTGGATCATTAATTCAGCGCATAAGCCACGTCTATTATTATATACACTATTAGCTAAATGCAGTCAACGCAATGTCCGCTATCGACTACGGGTGCAGACATTGGCCGAGCAGTTGTCCGGACCGGACATTGGTTTCTATTGCTATAATCTGTTTCCTATGAATAACTACGAGTTGTATCAATACCTGTATATTTTGGGGCAGAATTATTTGCTTATTATGAGTTTGATATAAATAAATAAATTTTCTAACACTTGTGTTAAGTCTAACACAATTAACATTATAATTAGAGTATTTCTATTCGTTCAAATGTAACATTTATTTTTTACCTAGTTTACCTCACCTTGTTGGTTTTGATCACTTGTTAAAATTATAAATTTTAAATTATATTAATTAATCTTGATAATTTTATTATTTGTACCTAGTTTACCTTACTTTGTTGCTGTTGACTTCTAATTAAAATTAAGACCCTTAAATTATCTTTATTGATCTATATAAATTACTTTTTTTGCACCTAGTTCACCTCACCCTGAACGTTAAAAACAAAATCAGTTTAAATTATGAATCTCAAATTATCTTAATTAATCTTAATAATTAAATTTTTAACTACAATTCATTTATGAAAAATGTGTATTAATATTTAAAAAATTTAATGTTAATTCTAAAATAATTGATAAAATATTTTGAAAATGTATTTGCACCGAGTTTAATCAAATATTAAGTTAACATCATAAAACCAACAAATAACTTATGGTAATAATCAATTTGCATAAATTGTAATTTGCAATTTACTTCAAATTAACAAAATAAAAATAAATTTCGTCATGTCAAATATTAATTTATTATTCTGTAAATAATACATTAAAATTTTTATATTTAAATAAATATCAAGTTAAGTTAATAAACCAATGAGTTTATATAACATATCAAATCAAATACGTATAGTACTTAATGTTTGTTATACTAGACATGATCTAAATTCATAATTTATCATTTTACAAATTCATTTCATTTAATTAGCATCACAACAAAGTTACCATGAATTTCAGGTCAATACCAAACGCTAATTCACATCGTTTGGATAATCTGAGGACTCATTTACACGATTACCATCTGATAAGTGATGACATTAGAGATGGTATCGTACGGATTGAGCGATCGTGTAGTCTCTGTATGTTATATGTGAGCAGAGATTGCGATGAATACATGTCTGGCCGCCAACGGAGTCGGAAAAGATTGGTTTTGGTCACATTAGCCCGTGTTATGTGTTTAATAAACGGTATTAAGTTTGGATTATCCGCATTAATTAGAAAGGTAAGTTTATGAGTAGGATTGCCAACTATTTGAGTTAAACAATGATTGGCAATGAAAATATTTTTGATTAATGTAGCAGGCTAGGGAATTTCCTTGGCAGAGTATATTAAAGGAATTAAAGTTGGCAACACTGGTTTTATAAATTTGTAATTTATTAATAATGTTTATGTTATCTTAAGCAATGGATATATGATCTCGCATGTGACCCGGGATATATGGTGGCCAACCCAATGATATCATCAGGTTTCATATCGATCCTATCGTTTACCATATTCTTCTCTGGTATTAACCTACAGATAATGGATTTAAGTCATACAATGCATTCATATAAATTGCTTTATCAATTAAAATACCAATACTTGAAATATCCGTTAAATGTCAGTAATATGAAAAAATTTACAACCCGGGTAAATATTATGGCCAGGTATGTAATTGACCAAGTTACTTTTTCTATGATAATGGCTACAGTGATGATAACCATTTATGGTACATATTTGGCACTTAATGATCCAGGGTCTAATTTTACCATAAATGGTATAGTGTTATGGTTTTTAGTAGTCTTTGTGTTTTGCATTCAAGTGTTTGGTATATTGTTTTGCGGATTCTGTATTCGGTTTACCACTACTCTATATCTTAGATATAAGTTTACCGAAGTATACCATAAGCTAGTATTGCATGTGAAACATAGTATCATTCACAATATGGTCAATTATGAGAGTCTCATGGATATACTTTACGAACAAAATACACTTGAGGAACTGACCCGGGATTTGAACCGTACGATCCGGATATCTATGTTTATCATCTACTATATGGCGACCCCTGGCTTTCAACTCCTGATATATGGCATACATCACAGGGAAACTGAGTTTTATGGCCGGCTATTCGCCGCTACAATAGCTGTCATTTGCTATTCAGCCGTTTTGGGCATGAATTTAATGAGCACAAGGATTATTAGATCAGCACATCGACCACGTTTAATATTATATACAATAATGGCTAAATGCAAGCACCGGAACGTTCGCTATCGACTACGGCTGCAGACATTGGCCGAGCAGTTGTCCGGACCGGACATTGGTTTCTATTGTTATAATCTGTTTCCTATGAATAACTATGAGTTCTATCAATACCTATATGTTTTAGGCCTGAATTATATACTTATTATGAGTTTAATATGAATAATTATTAACAATGTCTAAAATTGCATAAATATATTAAAGCATATTGAAAATATAAAACATTAATTAAATGCTATAAATTATTAAGAATATATGCTATCGTTAATACTGCAGTAAAAATAATTATGAGTGCATTTAATAATTAATTAATTTTAATATCTATGTATATCACAGGTAAAAATTTCGTTATATTATAATTAGATAATTAAGCATTTAAATATCTAGAGCTTAATATTTACTATTGTACATACCAACATATTGTACAGCGCTAGCCATCGGGGGTCTTAAGCTCCGCCCATAAATATAACTTCAAACATGCGCTGTTTTGAGTTCGCTTTGAGTGTCACAATGCAAAAGCGCGAGTCTACTTTGCTGTGATTGGTTATATTTATGGGCGGAGCTTAAGACCCCCGATGGCTAACACTGTACTGGTAGTTAATTGAATGTTTAAAGCAAATATTAACAAATAACCTATTTTAACGCTTGAATTATTTTTTAAGTTTTTAAGTTAATATATCACTTGAATTTTATATTATTTGTAATATTGAATAATAGAATATTTTGTATTTACATAAAATGCAAAAGTAAATTAAATATAATTATAATTAGACCTAAACATCAAACGTATTCAATATTTTTTAAGAAACAAATAAATGTATGTTTTGTTGATAAAAAATAAGATTATTTTATAATTAATAACTGCATTTACTTTATATTTAACAAAAATATTAATTTACTACTTATATAATAAACACACAAATTATATATCTATTACTGTATTTACAGACTGTCTGTAAGTGAAAACAAATATTTAGTTTTAAAAATAGATTTCATATTATATTAATTAAATTCAAAAAATTTCTATCACGCAAAACGAGAAATATAAATTTTGGATTAATACCAAGTGTTAAATACAATAATCTGCAAACATGAGGCATAATTTAAATAATTATCATATGATAAGCCGTGATATTAGTGATGGAATCGCACGGATTGAACGGTCGGGTCGACTATTTTTGGTATACGTTGTCAGGGATTGCGATGAATACATGTCTGGCCCACACCGGAGCCCACGGCGACTGGTTTTGGTCACATTAGCTCGTATTATGTGTCTATTAAATGGCATTAGATTTGGATTATCGGCTATAATCCGAAAGGTGAGATTATAAATTAATCCATTTAATCGTCATAAACTTTTAATGGTGCATAATCTTAAGCAATGGATATACAATCTCTTATGCGATCCATCGTATACTTTGGCTAATCCACTGATGGGATCAGGTTTTATAGCAATCCTATCGTTTACCATATTATCGGTCGGTATTAATCTCCAAATAACGGATTTGAGCCAAACTGTTCACACATATAAACTAATCTATGAATTAAAATACCAATTAATAAAATACCCGTTAAATAGCCGTAATATGAGGCGATTTACAACACGATTAAACATAATGGCCAGATATGTAATTGACCAAGTTTCATGCTTTATGATAGCGGCTACAATGTCAATGAATCTATACGGTACATTCTTAGCGTTTAATTATCCAGGTGCGAATTATACCATAATAAGCACACTGTTGTGGTCGTGTGTATTATTTGTATTTTGCGTTCAAGTGTTTGGTATATTGTTTTGTGGATTCAGCCTCTGGTACGCCAGCGCCTTATACTTGAAGTACAAGTTTAAAGAAGTATACGATAAGTTAGTATCACATGTTAAACGTTGTATAATTTATAATATGGTCAATATTGACATATTACTTGATATACTTCACGAACACAATTCACTGGAAGTATTAGCTTGGGATCTGAACTATACGTTTCGTTGGCCCATATTTATCATCTACTATATGGCGACCCCAGGCTTTCAGCTCCTGATATATTGCATACATCACAGGGAGACTGACTTTTATGGCCGGGTATTCGCCGCTATCATTGCTGTCGTATGTTATTCAGCCGTATTGGGTATGAATGTGATGAGCACTTGGATATCCAGAGCAGCTCATAAGCCACGGACAATGTTGTACACATATTTAGTTAAATGCCCGACACTTCCCGTAAGGTATAGACTACGGGTTCAGACGTTGGCCGAGCAGTTGTCCGGACCGGACATTGGTTTCTATTGTTATAATCTGTTTCCTATGAATAACTATGAATTTTATGAATACGTTTATATATCGAGTTTGAATTATTTACTTATAATGGGTTTAATTTGAATTATGATAATGTCACATAGCCTATGTGTAAGCTAAATAAAATGTAAATTTTATATTATGTGTTTCATATCATTTTTAAAAAATTAATTCTTATGTTCAATAGATAACAAATAAAATTTTATAATATAATATAATAATATACTATTTATTAGTTATTTAATAAATTAAATGTACTAACAATGAGAACTAACAAGCACATTTGTTTGATATTAATTTTACTTATTTACAGAACGAATAAGTATGAACCCGTTGTGCATCACTCCAACGCCCGACCCGTCAAAAGTGGCAACCGTTGCCGATGTGTGTTCGTAACGACCCAAATAGGATGACTTGCTGGCTGTCGCGTCGTATGTCTTCAGTTCGTTCACTACATCCTCGACACTGATGTCGACAAACGGGTTGTGACGAGTGTTGAGCCCAACGCCGGCCAACTCTCCCGGTTTGGTGTCGACTGTGACGGGCGTTTGTATGTGTCTGCGGATGGGTTTACCACTTCTACCCTCACATCCCTTTCGTATACCTTCACTGTATTAGTTCGGTTGAACTGCTTTCCGGTCACCTTTTCATTTACTCGTGCCGTGAATTCAATTTCAATGTCATCAATGGGTTCTTCGAGTGCTAAATCTTCTACTAAATTGACGGCTATTGTAGCGCTTCCGTCGATTGTAGCCATTGTCCGGTATTTACCTAGAAGTAAGACACAAAATAATACATTAATGTAATAATATATACATAATAATAATAATATTAGAAATACTATATAATGTATAGACAGCAAAAAATGCTTTCTTGATACTTCTGCACAGAAATAAGTAAATAAAAATTTATTTCTAATTCATTATTACAAATATTAGAGCTGTGTTCAAAGCTATGAATCATTCATTATTTGTATCTAAAGTTAAGTTTTTCTGTGCAAAAGCATTAAGTAAGCATATTTTTGCTGTCTATAATAATATGTAATGTAATACAATGTAAAAGTTACATAATAATATTAATATATAAAGTAAAAGTATAAATTATTTATAATTAATCTATACTCGGGGTGTGATAATTTTTGGTCTTAACGGTTAAAGTGAGCTCTTCTTTAACAGCTTTCCCATTGGTATCAATTGCTTTAACAGTTGCGACCACTTCTGACCAATTTGTGGTCACATATGTTGGCAACACTACCTCCACGTCAAACGTGGGCAACACATCCTCGTCGGCGACAACAGTGAATGTCTTAGTGGTGTTGTGTCTGAACGCCGTCACACCTATAGTCCAGTGGCCCAACACTGGCTGTGCCGACAGTTGCAGCTTATCGTATAGTGATTGCAGGGGTAAAGATGGCGACCGCGTGGTAGAGCGCTGGATGTAGCCGCGGGAACCGATCCCTGGTCACGATACCTACTTTCCTTGTGGGGCCCGTCGGGGCGTGCCTCGTGTCTTGAGTCCTTGTGGGGCCCTCAGGGCGGTCTCGGGTCACAGCACGGGGTGACCGAGACTAACTCGAATAACCACGAGGTTATAGACAAACAAACGTTTATTATAAGGACAAGACAGAGACTACCACGAGCACAGGTA
This sequence comes from Medioppia subpectinata, assembly GCA_905368565.1. NCBI lineage: Eukaryota > Metazoa > Arthropoda > Arachnida > Sarcoptiformes > Oppiidae > Medioppia > Medioppia subpectinata. The sequence continues at coordinate 6,195 of CAJPIZ010001748.1, read as the reverse complement.
AGGCGTGCTCCTTATATACAGTGAGTACAGGTATGAGGTGAGCATAGCGTGAGGGTTAGGCTAAGGTTCAGGGAGACGTATTGGAGGGGAGTTCACAATACGATAAGCTCTTCAGAGATGACACCGTTTTTTGCATACAATTGTGTTCATTCATTGACACGCTTTCCGTTACCGTCCTATCAATTCGTATGAAAGTTATGAAATTAATTAATTTATTAATAATTAATTAATAAATAAAAACTCATTTTCAAACTCTAAGATTATAAATACCTCAATATTTATATCAATAGGAATGTTGTCTTTGGGAATCAGCGATGGGTTCACCACAACTGCCCTGAATTGTACTTTCTGTCCGGGTTTATACGTGGCTTTGTCTGTCTGTATGAATACCGACACACTTTTCGCCACATAATGAAGCGGTAATTCATTTAAAAATCCGTCCGTTGTTATGGCAACAGTTGGTCTCTTTCTATCCCCTCCCCAGAGATCACGTGGAATTTTATTATCACGTTGTTCTGCGATTACATCGTAGTTGGTGAAATTGGCGCCCTTTCCCATCACCTGCACTTTATAGTCTCCTTCGGGCCAATCGCCAATTGCTAGGGTTAACACTTTGGACTCAGCCGTACCCACAGCTACGGCACCGGTGCTGACACTGTGTGCCGAACCAATAACACTGGCGTTCACTTCGATGTGCGCCGGGATGTCATACAGTGAGACACTGATGTGGTACTTAGTGTTTGGCCGCAACACCTTCGGGGCCACCACTGTATACATTGGTTTACTTTCATTCGCCCTTATATTCGCCCTTAACAATAATTAATTTTGTAAATTTTAAAAATTAATTAAATATTAATTTCATTAATTAATACTGACAGATGTGTTGTTGAGATGATTGCCAATAATGTCAGTTATTTAATAAAAAATTGTAAATAATATTTCATTGCATTTCAATTTGAAACCCATAGTTTGAACATTAAATATTTCAAAATAATTTATGTATTTAAAATATGTTCACAAATAGAGCTATGCTTACAATGAAAGCGATTCTCTATCTATTTGTAATATTTACAAACTTATAACTGCTTCACAAAAAATATATAACGAAATTCTTATAAAATTCATATAAATATAATTTTTGTTTTTAGACAGGAATCTGACGTTTCAAATATTGTGAAACTTTTAGTGATTTTGAATTAATTATAAAACTTAAGTTTATTATAAATCATTAGGAAATGAATTTTATATGAATTTAGTCATATTTTTCTTGCAATTTGTAAATGTATATAAATATTATAAATAGATAGAGAAATGCTTTCATTGCTTTGAAAGAATTGCTTTGAAATATTTGGTGTTTAAACTATTGGTTTCAATTCAATGAAACATTATTTACAATTTTCTATTAAATGGCTGACATTATTGGCAATCATCACAACAACACATCTGTCAGTATTTATTAATTAAATTAATTGATATGCAATTTATTCTTAAAATTTACAAAATGTAATTATTCTTAAATATAAGGACGAATGGGAGTGTTGTACAATGTATGCAGTGTTGGCCCCTAAGGTGTTGCGGCCAAACACTGATTACCACATCAGTGTCTCGCTGTATGACATCCCGGCGCCCATTGAAGTGAATGCCAGTGTTATCGGTCCGGCACACAGTGTCAGCACCGGTCCCGTCTCTTTCGGTACGGCTGAGTCCAAAGTGCTAACCCTAGCGATCGGCGATTGGCCAAAAGGCAGGTATAAAGTGCGCGTGGAGGGAAAGGGTGCTAATTTTACCAAGTACGATGAAACTGTTGCCATAACAACGGATAGATTTCTAAATGAATTGCCGCTTGATTTTGTGACGAAATGTGTGTCGGTATTTATACAGACAGACAAAGCCACGTACAAACCCGGACAGAAAGTACAATTCAGGGCAGTTGTGGTCAACCCATCGCTGGTTCCCAAAGACAACATTCCTATTGATATACATATTCCGTTTACCCGTGATAGAGGCCTCTCTCTCTCTCTCTCTCTCTCTCTCTCTCTCT
>CAJPIZ010001747.1:0-15574 GCA_905368565.1 Medioppia subpectinata | reverse complement strand
ACCCACTTTTGTCCCTATAAATGCCTAAACTTACTGCACATACAATCAGTCGTTACAAAATGTAACTCTCAAACACACTCCTCGTGTGTTTCGCACTCCTTGTGCCCAATATTTAAATAAAAGTTTATATAAAATAAAATTTTTTCATGCAAAATGTGAATACCTTTATAAGTCGGCATGAGTTACCTTGCTCAGCCAGACCCCACCATAACCACACAGCCATAACCACCTCAGCCACCATCGACTGCACACCACTCTCGTCCCGAAAACCACTCGGACACCAACTCCACGACTGCAACCCAAACCATAGCCCACACCACAGCCATCGATACTGCTAGTGTCCAACACACCCGGCAAGAGGACAGTCCGACCAACCCATCCATTACTGCAGTTCCGAAGAGATGAAGACACATCTGAAGAGCACCTATCGTGAGCCGGAACGGTGTGGCCGACCCATCGGCCACATAGTACACCGCTTTGGCCGAGAAATAGCACTCGATGTACGCCCATCTCAACGGACACCGCAGACACCGGATGCGCGCCACTCGGACACCCACGCCCACCAAAACCACTCCGGGCAAATCCATAAAACCCGGGGATGTAAAGTATAAGTTATACTTATGCCAAGAATAGACATTTCACTTATTTGTGAAATGCTTTCCCAATAATTTTAAGCCATAAAATTCATTATTGTAACCCCTTTTTTATACAAACACTGCCGACAATAACAAATGTACCAAAAGTGACCCACTTTTGTCCCTATAAATGCCTAAACTTACTGCACATACAATCAGTCGTTACAAAATGTAACTCTCAAACACACTCCTCGTGTGTTTCGCACTCCTTGTGCCCAATATTTAAATAAAAGTTTAAATAAAATAAAGTTTTTTCATGCAAAATGTGAATATTTTTATATTGGTATCATGTTATTTTTGCCATAGTTTTAGAATATGTAATCAAAATTATTGTGCTACATGTAGTTTTTGATTTATTAATGATTTGTCAATATTTCGGATTTATATGATCTTAAAATACACAACTTTTGCAACAAAAACTTCTATGATACAAAAACTTCTATGATACAAAAACTACACATATCACAAGAATTTTAATTACATAATCTTAAACAAGAGCAAAAATAACTTGATACCTAGTTTAGGATTTTACTCAAAAATTAGTTTGAATTTAACATTATGGCTATGGAAAAATGATAAAAATTTTGCTTGATTGAAGATTATTATTAAAATAGAAGGTCTAGAATGTTGACCATATCATAACAAAAACTCCCGCAGTTGATGAGTATTTTGATATATCATTTAAATTTCTAGACCGAATACCTTTTGAGATATTCGATTTTATAATGTTATAGTCCAATAAAAAACACCCTGTAATACAGTTTAACGTATAAAGTATCAATGTTTGAACTCAATATACTCTTCCTTAATTGAATATTGAAAAACTTTTTGGAGTAGTGTTTTTATGAGCCATATTTTTGGAGGCCAATTGTTATGTTGAAACACTACTCCAAACAGTTTTTCAATATTCAATTAAGGGAGAGTATATTGAGTTCAAACATCAATAGTATAAAGGTTTAGCTTAGGTAATATGAAAAAATCAAATTGAACTTTATCGGGCTGATAGGAAAGAACGTTCAAAATATACTAATTTTCGTGATAATGCCTATACGACATATAGTATGATTAGCTCAACTATCATGGGAAATTGTAGGACAGTAACTAAAAATTAAATATCTAGCGGAGGATGCACGGAGGATACTAAAAAATATTAATTTTATAGTTAATGTATTACGGGTTTTAACTACAATTAAGTATGAATAATGTGGTTTATAGAATCGTTCTGCCCCCTCTTCTCCTCCACCCTATGGGATTAAACATAAGATTCTATGTTAATCCTATAACTATGTTTTAACATGGGGAAGATCTCATAGCTTTAACATGGGGATGTTTTAACATGGGGATGTTTTAACATGGGTTTCTATGCGATTACAGCTTAAGTCTATGACATAAATAAACATGGTTAATGCTAAGTCTATGGCATAAGAATAACATGGATAATGCTAAGTCTATGGCATAGAAATAACATGAGCAATGCTACGTCTATGGCATAAAAATAACATGGGTAATGCAAAATCTATGGCATAGAAATAACATGTGTTTCTATGCAATTACAGCTTAAATCTATGACATAAATAAACATGGTTAATGCTAAGTCTATGGCATAGAAATTACATGGTTAATGCTACGTCTATGGCATAAAAATAACACGGGTAATGCTAAATCTATAGCATAGGAATAACATGGATAATGTTAAATCTATAGACAATACTAATTTTATTGGACTAATGCTAATCCTATGAATCACCCGAATTGTGGTTATTATAGTTTTAAATTGCGCTCATCATGGTATTATGTCATGGAATTAACATTGTTCATAGGATTAACATTGTCGATAGAATTAGCATTATCTATGTTATTCCTATGTCATAGACTTAACATTGTCCATAGGATTAGCATTGACATAGACTTAGCATTACCCATGTTAAACTATATCCATAGACTTAAGCTGTCATCTCATGTTAATTCCCCATAGATTCAAAAATTTCACGTTAAAGTATAGCCATAAACTTAAGCTGTACTCCCATGTTAAATTCCATAGCGCGGGGGGGGGGTAGCCTAACGATCTTATAAATCACATTATTCATACTGAATTGTGGTTAAAAATCAATTGATTATATTGATAACAATTAACTTTATATTATACTTTTATATATTTACAGAATTTAATAATTGGTTATATTTTGAAGTTTTTCAAAAACATTACTTGACTATCACTTTATAACAATTTTAGACTCGTTATAGCATTAATTATTTAATATAAAATTATTTGATACCTTATAATGAAATATTTTCAATATAGCAAACAATGATACATCACGATTTAATCGCATCCCGGAAACTATCCCGATCAAATAGGTTTCTTCATTATAAACTAATACAATTAATTCTTTTGGATAGTGTAATATTGATTGGGGAACAAATGATACATGAAACTATTAATTATAATATAATATAATATTAGAAAATTATCCGTTTAATTACTCATAAAGTTTTAATATGTTTGAAATTATACATTACCCCATTATTTATGTGATTAACAAATATAATAGGTATATTTAAAACACATAGAATATGTTTTTCAAACGATAAAAACATGCCATATAAATCTGCCTGATACATTTAAGAATTAATGTTATAAATCTATTAAATAAATATACAGTATTATCATAAACAAAATATTAAGATTCTTACAACATGTTGGATAACTAAAGGATAGTTGAACGATATATTATGGCCATTCTCATCGCAATTATATACTTTATTTAATTCTATTAAAACATACGGTATAACGGAATATATAGTCATTATTAAATTAATATACTTAAACAACTATAAGATCATAAACAATTAAGTTTAATAAATAATATATAAACTATTTTTATTATAAATTAATTTCTAAAATAATTTTTTTAATATAAATTTCATTAATATGCATTTAATCATAAACTAAAAAATTAATAATGTTTTTGTCTGTATTATTACTAAAGCATCGTATTTTAACTATAGTAACTATTTTAGCGGTTAATGGGATTAGTCTAAGAGTTGGGATGTGCACCGATCATACCATTAGGGTCATATTGGCAAATTTTTATTTTAATTATAAATAACTATTTGACCCTTTTCGATAAACAAATATATCAAACTATTTGACCATGTTAACAACTATTTTAGTTAATTTTTGTTAAAAAAAATATGCCTAAAACTCATCAACTCATAGAATAAATTACATTCAAAATTTTTATGTAAACAAAGAGTCCACATGTTTCAACAAAAATATAGCTACAACAAATTAATTATTATGTATCCGATGTTATAATGTGTTCATATATTAAGAATTGATATTGAAAATAGTTTTAATAACTTAAAGTCAATCTAAAAGCATAATAGAAAATGTTTTGCTTTGTAAATCGTGTATAACTGTTAATATATCGTTGATTTATTGACCAATTTACCTAATTTAATGAGAAATTAAGGAAAAATAAATAACTATTTAAACAACTATTTGACTTCTTTTTATTAACTACGAGTTCATTAAGCCCATTTAAAACTGGCGCGCTCAAATCACATACCCTATTATAACCCACTCTGCTCGTATGAACATTGCATCACACAATGCAATACAATGAATGGATGTATGTGTGTGTGAGAGAGAGCCCACAATCAGAGGCAATGCAATATATTTAATAAATATAATAAGATTATAGTAACTATTTGAGAGGCAATAAAAAACAATTTTGCAATGCTTTGATTATTACATTTGCATTACATTGCGTGTTATTAATAATAACTTATTATATTTATTACATTTATCATTAAAGTATTATTAGATCATGTGATAAAAGACTAGCCTATCTTTTAATCTAAATTTTTCAATTGGTTTCATTATTCAAGTTTACATTCTAAAACATCAGAAATCATATAAACTATTTTTAGGGTACAATTCTATAAAAACAAATTTAAAATATAATTGATGGTTTACGAGTAAATTGCAAAATAGTGCGCCTAGTTTTGCTTTTGAATAATTGTATAAATCCACTTTTTATCGTCCATTTTAATGTTTTTTATTTCAAAGTATACTTTAATTGTTACATAGGAAACTGACACTTTATTAAAAGCACAGTATATTGGCTGCTACATTTGTTATAAAACGACTAATTAAAAACTATTTATGAAAAATGATTGTTGGTGCTTAAGAATGTAAACTAAAATAATTAAATCAATTTCATAATTCTATCTACAATGGAAATTAGTTAGGCCAACACTTTATCAAATTACCTAATTTTATAAACAGTTTCCCACATAGTAAAACACAAATAAATTTAATTAAATTTTCATTTAGTTATTTACAAACAGGGTGGATTAATAAAAATGAGTATTATACTATTAATTAATTTGTTGTGTTGTATTTATTAATTTTAATTAATTTATATATTAAACCTTCGACCGCTTATTAAGGCATAACTAACCAGGGGGAAATTCATCCCCCTCCATTAAATTGAGGGATGTGGCAAACAATGAGAAAGTCATGCCCAAATTCTAAGTGTACTTGCAACTGAATTAATTTTTTAAAAATCGGTAAAATCCCATATAACTTTGCATTTTGACGCCAAAAAGTTATATGAAAATAATGATAGCCCTCTATAAGAGGATTCCAAAAATATCTAATATACCTCTTTAACATTAGTAACGCCACCGTTGCAGCAATTTAAATTTCAAAGAATTTTACTCAATTTTGCCTATTTCTGTTAAGGTTTTTGAATAAACTAGATTATATAGCATATTAAATGAGCGCAATTGATAAGTTTTAACAGACTATTACGACGAAAAACATGGCCAGAAGTGGGAAAAATTGAGTAAAATTTTTCAAATTAAAATAGTTGTCACTGGGCGCTACCAATGTCATATTATTAACAAGTATATTACATATTTTTGGTATCATTTTATAGTGGTTGGACGCAGTATCCTTTGGACGAGAGTATGACACTTGCTTGAAACCCATTTGCTCGAAACCCACTTGCTCAAAATTTATAAATGTAATTAGTAACGTTATAATTAATATAAAATACCATTATTATTAAATTTATTACAAAAGTGGGTTTTGAGCAAGTGTCTACGTCCCCCTTTGGACGCCAAGTGCTAAAATAAGATTGCCATTTCCCGCATTATTACAGTTTTATGCCTTATTTCGAACAAATTTGAATGTTATATTTTGGGAAGATTATGTTCTAATAGTTTTCAAATGAAATTTATTTTCTATTTTTTAATTCATTTTCATAGAAGTTGTTTTTATTTGTTTTTAAATTAAACAGTCCTCCTTAGTTTTGAAGTCAACTGTAATTTTTGACTCATCTTGGTAATTTTGACTTTTAATCAATCGCAACTTAAAGAATTATTGATCAGCCAATACTCATTAGTAATTCAAACTTTTATTGTAACATGAATCTTAATTGGTCAACTGATTATCAGTTCGCCAATTAGGAATGCGTTAAACATTATTTGTATTACTATTATTGTGAAGTTATTTTTGCACCGGAATTTAAAATTTTCTTTAAATCATTCTTTAGTAGAACTGCACTTAAAAATAAAGTAAAGTATATATTATTTGGACATTATTTTTATAAGTATTAATAATTATATTTATATAAACAGAAATATTGTTGCCGTTCAGCCGACAATTGTGTGATTACTCCCAATTCACGAAAGTTTTGCCCAACGTGTAAACTCACTAAATGTTTTGAAATGGGAATGAAAAAGGTAACAATTTTTAATTTTTAAAATATGATTGTATTAAAAACATTTCATATAATATATAATATAAAAAATGCATACGAGATGTGAAGGAAAACGAGTGGAGAAGAAATTATTCAAAACAAAAATTACTGAAAACTTTGCCATTAATTTCCGGTCAAAACTCAACAAACAATTCATCAAATGTTTACAAAGGAGTCGAGAATCTAACCGATAGAACATTATATAAAAACAATAAACACTTTGTGAACACAAATATAGACATTGTTCGGTATAATAGTCACAATATACGGGTGAACTCAAGATCACTACCAGTGGTTCCGGTATTAAAAATTTTGATCGATTATAACGGTTTGAATCAATTGGAGTGCAATCGTATCCGAGAGTTGTTTACGGCGTCCAGTATTTTACACTATCCTATGCCTAAAACTCTTACCCCGATTACTGATGGCCAACTCATTCAACAAATTATAGCTCCGGGAGCCGAAGCACACGTCAAGAATATTGTCACATTCATGAAATGTTTGACCTGGTTCAATCATATATGTGAAAGTGACCAGTTTGCTATTATCAAGTCGGCAACATTTGATCTAATTATTTGGCAAATTTTCTCATCTTATGACATCGAGTCAAGTAGTTATATTGTTCAAGTGGTATACAACTCTCTCTCTCTCTCTCTCTCTCTCTCTCTCTCNAAAACTGTTTGTGATTTACTCGAGGCTTATATAATATATATTTTTCATTTTAATCATTTAATTTGATTAGTTTTTATACATTAGCTATGGTCTCTCTCTCTCTCTCTATCTCTCTCTCTCTCTCTCTCTCTCATTATTATTATTATTATTATTTACAGGATTCAGAGAATGGGTATAGTTTTAAATTGGGAACTACACTACCAATAATAGGGAAGTTAAACGTGCTTGATAAAATTAAATCCTTTATATTAAGATTAACAACCGTTTGGCAAAAGGATCCGATTATTACAGAATTGGTCTGAAATTAATAATTATTTATAAAACAATTTTGTTATTAATTTACATTATGTTTATTGTTTGATATGTAACTATAGCTATCAGTAATTATACTATTGAATCCCGATGTTCCAGATTTAAACCATGCTGACATGATAAAGTAAGCAAATTACTTTACAGTATTAATAAGTTATACTATATTTGTTAATTTAATTTGTTTGTTAGACTCAAACAACAACTGTATATATATATTTACTGCAAAGATATTTACTATTGAAGTGTCGATCAGAATCTTCAGCCCAAACACGACTACAAAGTTTAATGCAAATATTGAATGAAATAAAATTTATAAGTCGTGTGCAAATATTAAAACACACACAATACAAATGTATGGACCACTTTTCAGCGAGATTATCTAATATAACATCATAAAATATTAGCATTACTTATAATTATTGAAGTAAAATGTACAACATTTTATCATAATTGATAGCAAGTGTATTTTTGTAAGTACACATGTCTAATGACAAAAATGTAACTTTAAGTACATAGATGTAATAGACAAAACACGTAACTCTAATTGTGTTACAGTGCATTCAGAACATGATTGATATATACAGCTATTAATGCTATCACATTTTTAATATTTCTGTATTTATTATACTATTTAATTGTAATATTGAGTGATATTGTTAATTATTTTATTGGAATACAATGTCGAATTTTGTTTATTAAAATAAAATATTAATATAAAAATTGTGGCATTACAATTCGTATAAAGTAATAATTTTTTTATATGCACTCAATTAATATAGTGCAAATAAATGTTTAATTAAATGTTTCAACATATTATATTGTTCAATATTGTGAAATAGAAAAAATGTGCATGTAAAGATATTAACAATAAGATATTTTCCATATAACTAAAATATCAGTGTTTAATGTTTATGCATACAATATAAATGTCAGTTACATCTCTATCACTCACTGAAAACTGATTAACAATATTCTAATACAGCTTTAATCCCAAAATATTTATTCCTTTACTTTTCAATGTACAGCAATGACCCCCTCCTGTATGAAACAAATATTCCCTAATTCTAGGATTTTATAATAATTACTGTAAATTGGACCATAAGTGCAACAATTGCTTTATTATTAAAGCATTAATCTGTTTTAATAATGTAACATGCAAGTTATGGTTTAGTATAAGTGTTTTCATTAATAATGATATAAAACAATAATACTTTATTGTGTTTGTAGTGATTGATTACAACATTAAATGCAAAATTCAAAAAGACTTAATTTTGTGTATGTTTTACATAATAAAAGTTATTGTCAATTAATTTTAAGTAAAATAGTTTATTAAACATAGAATAGTGTTGTGTATTGTTGGGTGAAATTATATATATTTATATCGACCACTAGTTATACTCCTGTAATACCTGACAACTGGTCCACCGATTTATTGAGTGACAAAACAATGCCATTCATTTGTCTGTATGTCTTGTGGTTCAGAAGTAATCCTCTCCCGAAGAAGTCCACTCCTGAAATAGCATTGGCAATGCTATCCAATGGCAATCCATATATTTAACAAATAAATGTGATATTTTTAAATTGCCTGGATCAATTGTTAAAATTTTTATCAAATTGTTATTTTCTTTATCTATTCTTTAAATGATAACACTTTACGGCATTTTATTATCTCTTTCTAAAAAAGTGCCATGGTCATTGTGCCAATGCTATTTCGGGAGTGGACTTCTTCGGGAGAGGATTACTTCTGAACCACAAGACATACAGACAAATGAATGGCATTGTTTTGTCACTCAATAAATACTCTTTCAAATCAAATCATCATACAAAAATTTTCGGTTAAATTTGACCACAAAATTGAGTTTGTACCAAGTCTCATATTTGAAATGCAATTGTTATATTATGAAATAACAATCAACTGATTAAATTGATAACAATTAACGTAATATTACACTCCCATATATTTACAGAATCTAATTATTTCTAATAATCTCTAAGTTATTCAAAAACATTACTTGACTATCACTTTGCAACCATTTTAGACTCGTTATAGCATTTATTTAATATAAAAATAGTTGATACCTTATAATGAAATATTTTCAATATACCAAACAATGATACATCACGATTTAATTGCAACCCGGAAACTATCTCGATTATATAGGATTCTTCTTTATAAACTAATACAAATTTGTCAAGATATTTTCTGATATATTTTGATATTGATCGGGTGGCAAATGCTACATGAAACTATTAATCATAATATTTGAGAAAAATCATTTGTTTAATTACTAATTTACTATAGTTTTAATATGTTTGAAATTATACATCACCCGATTATAATTGACAAATATAATAGGTTGATTTAAAACACATTTAATATGTTGTGTCAAAGATAATAGAATGCCAAATAAATCTACCTGCTACATTTAAGAATTTGTGCTATAAATTACTTGAATAAATATACAGTATTATAATAAACAAAATATTAAAATTCTTACAATAATTTTGATAAATAAAGGATAGTTGGATGATATATTATGACTACTCCCATCGCAATTATATACTTTATTGAATTCTATTATATCTACCGGTATAACGGAATATATAAAATATTTATGCATATTTAATTGGTTTACTTAAACAACTATAAGATCATGAACAGTTAAGACTAATAAATAATACGTAAATTGATGATATTTTAAGTTAATTTCTAAAATAATTTCATAAATATGAAATTGCATTTATTTATAAACTAAAAAATTAATGTTTTTGTTTGTTTAGTGTTATTATATTTATTATTAAAGTACTATTAGATCATTTGATAAAATATTGGCCTACATTCTAGTGTAGATAGAATTGTAAAATTGCTACCATTATTCCAGTTAACATTCTTAGGCACCAGAAATCAAGTTTCAAAAAGATTGAAGTATTTCTTGTTTATATGTATATTTAAAAGTATGTTGGTCAAAATTAGTTTACAAATTTAAACCAAAATATTTGACTAAAACTATAATATTTTTAGAGCATTATTATAAAGACAAGTTTGGAGTTACCGAATTACGCCGTATATAAATGCATGAATCAATTTAATAATTTTATCTACAATAGAAATATGTAGGCCAAGACTTTATCAAATTACCTAATATCTAAACAGTTTCCCATATATTAAAACATAAATAAATTTAATTAAATTTTCTTTTGGTTATTTACATACAGGGTGGATTAATAAAAATGAGTATTATATCCATATACAGTGCAACTTCTCTATAATGAACGACCAGTTGCACGACAAAAGTGTTCATTATAGGGAGGGTTCATCCAAGGGAGGTTCGAGTAAAAATGTCTTATTTTTGATAAATATTTATAAATAATAACAATTATTGAAAATAATCAGTAATTTTATTTTGTTTAGCTATATTTAAGTAATAGTTAAATGCATTAGTTTTAATTTTGTGAAATTGTTCAAATATTTGAGCATTGGATGCGTTTCTAGATATAAGGTAATAATTTAAAGTTCACTAATCAGAGAATGAATACTGATTTCTTACAATATTGAATGAAACTTGATATAAAAATGTGATTTTGTTTGCTTAAAGTCTTAGATTAGAAACTATTTTGAATATTTTTAGGAATCATGTGCTTATTATTATATTTGTTCATTATAGGGAGTGAAAGTTTTATCTTAATCTCTATAAATCCGTTCATAATGGGGAGGTATTCATTATGGAGAAGTTTACCTAAGGGAGGTTATTTTAACATTATAAGTATAGGAAATCCAACATAAATTNGTGAAAGTTTTATCTTAATCTCTATAAATCCGTTCATAATGGGGAGGTATTCATTATGGAGAAGTTTACCTAAGGGAGGTTATTTTAACATTATAAGTATAGGAAATCCAACATAAATTTCAAAACCGTTCATTATGAGGAGGTGTTCATCCAAGAGAAGTTCACTCAAGAGAAGTTGCACTGTATTTATAATAAATCTTGTTAACTGTACCTTAAATTGTTGCCATTGTATCTCAATTTCATCCTGGCTAATTGACTGAACGCTGACCATCAGAGCAATCATAGCCAACGATAATATACACAATGTGTTCATTTTATTATAATTATGACTAATATTATTTTTAATTAATATTTTAATAAATACAATTAAATCATAAATAATGGTTAAGTAAAAATTATATGTCAAACTTATATACTATTGGTTTAATTATCTACATTGATACCAAGAATTAATAGAAATAGAATATTATCTCACAATTACAAACCACCGGGGTACTTTTTATAGTTTAAATCATTCTCAGAATTAATTAATGTGTTAGAACATTTTTAATGCGTTAATCTCATAATATTCTTGATCCTTTTAAAGCGCTTATGGTCTCTTCCCTATGAGATTTAAAATTAATTAATTAATCCTGATCATACTGATTTATCACTTATAATTTTATCATTTTAAGAACAAAATTTATAAATAATTTTACCATAAATATACAATAAAAAAGGCAATTAACACATTCTCATTTTCTTATCATAATGCTAGTTCATAGAAATATAATGATATTGGCAGTGAGATAATGGCACATTGTATATCTCCCAACCTAGTCAGAACATTTGATAAATAGTGAGATCAAGTGCATTTGTTATTTTTATATTACATACAGAATATTTTGATTGTCCCTTAGTGTGTAATTCAAAGATATATCATGGGGGGTTAAATATCTCGTTTTAGCATATTATCTAAAAACATTTCTCGGAATGCTGCAAATACCTGATAATTAGAGCTCGAAATATTCGGGAATAAAAACATCCAAAATCGGTCGGGAACCGGGAGTAAAATCGTCAAAATCGGGAAAATTCGGGAATTAACTTTTATTCAATTCAATCACAATAATTATACATTAGAAACACATAATTTTTTCCAACTGTATCTCTGATTTTATCCATAATGTTATTATAGATGATTTTCTGTTTGTTTCTAAGTGTTGTGTCTGTTGGAACTGTTCTTTGAGTGAACTCTTCGAGAATGTCTTTGAATGGCGTTGACATCACTTTCCATAGAGGTATATTTGATTGAGTTAAAGCTTGGTGAAAACTTATAGAATAAATATATTTATTGTTTTCGGGATTATTTATAGTAAAAATTTGTCAAAATCGGGAATTTTTTAAAAATATGCCAAAATCGGGAATTTTCTCAAAATATGCCAAAATCGCCTTATAAGCCCTTTTATTTTCAACAAATAAAAATGAGATAATAATGAAGATTCTGATTGACCTGCAATAAGGGCTGCTAAGCTAATAGATTACAATAAGCCCTTAAGGGCTTGAAAAGCTCGAGAACTAATCACTGTCTGGTAAATGTTTTTTCAAACAATTTCTGTGTGCGTTATAAACACTGAACATGGGCATGAACATAGACAAGGGCAATTTATAATATAACTGATTAACCACACAATTTATGAATAAACTAATTAATTACATGATTAGTGTCTGATTTAATCGCCTGATTAGTAGACTATAGCCGATATAGTGAACAAAAATTCCTAGTTTTTATAAATATCATTGAAAATAGAGTTCATAAAAAATTTTTCAAAGGTTAGTAAACTTGTGTTGAATATTAACGGTATTTCTGTCGGTATTCTTCAACAAAAAGCACTAATGATAATTGCTGTTAGTCAACATTGGTTACCAATATTGCAGACCATAAAAAATTATTGTTAATTCAATACAATATTAAATACAAATGAAAAAATACTTAGAAAATGAGTCAAAAACCGCAAATAAAACATATGGAGGGGAGAGAGAGAGAGAGAGCCGGGGGAGGGATAGGGAGGGAAAGTATTGAAAGAGCCTTTCATAGGTATACTGTAGTGAAGAAAACACCTAACGGTAAAATATAGCACTTTTTCTCTCCACTGCAGTACTGAATGTGTAATAAAAATACATGTATTTATAGTACGAGTGTTTGATTGAACGCCCTTTGCATACATCGCTTCACTGTATCTCTCATTCACTCATTGACTAGTATTTTGAAAATTGTTTGAATTGTTATTTCAATCGTCGGTTAACATTAACACTACATTACAGTGCAGTTCATTACACTTAATAAACCACTCGTTTGATTGACTGTAAGAGTTGTGTCCACTAGTATTAATTGTCGGTTAAATTGTATTAAATTGTATTAAATTGACCACGGTGTGTGTTCACAAGCAAACACAATGCGCGAAATCGTTCACATCCAGGCCGGTCAGTGCGGCAATCAAATTGGCTCCAAGGTGAGTTTATGCCCATATATGTAACCATGTTTTGTATTTAGGTTAGGCTTATAGTTCATGCCTTTAATGGCGTTATTACATGTCATGTTTGGGGCTATTGATTAGTGTTTGGCATTATAGCCAACGTGGTGTAAATGATGAGCTGATTGGTATTTTTTCGGGGTAAAAATGTAATTAGTTGTTGAGTACAGTATATAATAGGGAAGGTGTGGTTGTTTCTGGTCTAATAAATGTGTGCTTTTTGTGTTGTATTTGATTGCCTGGTATTGCATAATAGGGTTGTGTTGAGCGCCCACTTTGAATGGCGCATAAATGTCGGACAGTTTTGGCGGACTTTTTTGATTTATCACGTTTTAAATGTTTGAATTTGACCCTTAATTGTGGTTAATTACTAGTTAATAATTAGTGATTTGAGCATGGTTGTTTTGTTGGGCTAACCATTTATTAACACACGTTGTGTTACATAACATGTTTGAATAACTATTAGGTGCCTTACCATTGGTTTAGGTCACACTTTTAAACGGTTTTAAACGGTCTTTTTACACATGATAAAAATGGCTAATTTTGTTGCTATGTTTTCACGCCTTGTTTTTTGTTGTCTTTGAACCCGATTTAGTTCTGGGAAGTGATCAGCGATGAGCACGGGATCGACGCCACCGGCCATTACAACGGCGACAATGTTAATCAGATCGAGAGGATTAACGTCTATTACAACGAGTCGTCGTGTATGTCATTGTTATATAACATATCTATGTTAATAGTGATTGCGTTATGTATTATAACAATTAATGAGCATGGTAATTGTTGTTACAGCCAACACCTATGTGCCCAGGGCCATTCTGCTGGACCTGGAGCCGGGCACTATGGACGCGGTGCGGTCGAGTCAGTTCGGCGGTCTGTTCCGTCCGGACAACTTCGTGTTCGGCCAGTCGGGCGCCGGCAACAACTGGGCGAAAGGCCACTACACAGAGGGCGCCGAACTCGTGGACGCCGTGATGGATGTGGTGCGCAAAGAGGCCGAGGGTTGCGATTGCATCCAAGGGTTCCAGTTGTGTCACTCGCTGGGCGGCGGCACCGGCTCCGGGATGGGCACTCTACTTATATCCAAGATTCGCGAGGAGTACCCCGATCGTATTATGAGCACTTTCAGCGTCATGCCATCGCCTAAGGTATNTAATAACTTATTAATAACTTTATGGCAAAACGTATAAGGTTCTTATACATAAATTTAGTTTGTAAATTAATTATGTACAAAATTATACATGTATTGAATTGATCATGCGTGAAAATTTATATTTAATGTGTATATTAAGTAAATTCATTAAAAGTATTAATTTAAAATCAATCGTAAAAATTGTTAAATACTTAATTAACTCATATTTTTGATTATAAAACAATGTTCACTATAAGGAGCCCTAAATATAATTATACGGATAGTGTATAAAATAGTAAAAATTATATAAATTAAAAATAATAATTCAATTTCTGGTTAAGGAAAATAATTATTATTTAAGTCCTTAATAATTATTTAAATAATAAAAACGAGAATTAATTTTTTTATTATTTTTTATAAGAAATATATAAATAAGGATTTAAATTGTCATTGAATTTCTCGATGTATGTCACTATACGATAGTGTGTTATAAGGAGTGTTGACTAATATTAAAATCAATATTAGTTATAAAATACTGTTAGCATTGAATGTAATTAATATTTTAGTAGTTAATCGACAATTTATTTTATAAACATTTATAGTATCAGACAATACACTAATCACTAGAGCTCGAAATATTCGGGAATAAAAACATCCAAAATCGGTCGGGAACCGGGAGTAAAATCGTCAAAATCGGGAAAATTCGGGAATTAACTTTTATTCAATTCAATCACAATAATTATACATTAGA
>CAJPIZ010001746.1:0-15574 GCA_905368565.1 Medioppia subpectinata | reverse complement strand
TTTAATATATGCAAATATTCTTTTGTAATATAGTTATTTGTATTTAATAAATTAATATTAATATCACCACAAATTATAATACTATTATCGCTATATTTTTCAGTAATTTGAGTTAAAAAATCATTAAATTCTCGTAATAGTGTTATATCAGGGTTTAGCGTTACGTATACTGAGCTTAAAATATATTTTCTGTTATTTATAATTAACTGTACATTAATTGTTTCAAATAATTCAGTTATAATTACTATTTCAAGAGATTTAAATTGTTTGCCTATTCCTAGTATACAACCCCCTCCGTGTCTGTTCCGGTCATTTCTATATATTGCATGAGTTTCTGAAATCATTTGATTTGTAATACTATTGTCTAAGAAAGTTTCACATCCAAAAAATATATCGACATTATATGTATTAATATAAGCGTTAAATTCATTCAATTTGTTTGATAAACTGCGAAAATTTAGTGAAAAGCAATTTAAGCAAGTTATGTCATTGGGTATGGATTTTGAGAGTTTTGACCTAAAAAATTGTTATTAGAGTATATATTTACGTTTTTACCGTTTTTGTTAACGGTATTTACCGTTTTACCGTTTTACCGTTTAAACGTTACTGTTTTTACCTATATACGTAAATACCTGATTACATTTTTAATTTTTATTCAATAGGTCATTTAGACTTATTTACTAAATTTCAATAAATAAATATAAAATTAAAACAAAGTAAATAGAAATTTGCAAGAATGTAATTAATTATTCCTATATAATTATCCCATATTGATATGAATAATTTAAATTATTTGAGTTTTGAGTGTTAATTAGTAGTGTATTAATATTGTATATAATTTTCAATTTTATTCTAATTAGGCCTGTGCTCTATCGGGTGCGGGATTTTCATCAACCCTTCCCTCACTGTATAATCGATTGGAAGAATACATTCAACTAAACAACACTTTGGGCTCTCTTTACTTTTGGTGGCGGATTATTGTCAGCCCTAAACACACTGTCTATCGGCCGATACATTGATGTCATTCCCATGTTATTAGTGTATAATAATTTAATTTTTACCATAATTATGATTATCACGTTATGTTTATAATTACATCGAAATATTTCATGAAACTCAAAATTGATAAAACATTTAACAAACTAATTCCTGTTAATAATATTATTTACTAGAATGCATTTAAAAAATTTTACCTACATCTATGTGTTGTCACTTTGTGACAATTCATAATCGCTGTCGGCTTTATTTTAATGTAATAAATAAATTTTAAAATTAAATGAAATAAAAATCAAAATTAAAATAATTTATTTAGGTAGGTTTTTTAATAACACATACGTATAATTATAAACACCATTCAAATTTTAGCCACGAATATGTTTTGTTTGTTTAAAAATACATAAATAGTCTTTGAAAATTATATTGCTAAATTTAAAATAAAAATAATTAATTTAACGAATATTATTTGTTGTAAGTATACATTTTAGACCTTTAAATTTAAAAATTTATATTAATTATTTAATTAAGAATTTTATGCACCACATTTGTTATATAAATGTACGGAATTGTGCTCAAAACAATTTTAATTAAAATTATATAAGTAATATAATACAAATAAAATAAATATATTTATTATTGGTAATTTTGATTAATCAAAGCTGTAATTTAATCATTAAACAAGATTTAAATTATAACACAAGTAAAATGAATATATTTATTGATCATGTTTATACAAGCCGTTTTAAAATAATGCAATTGTAGTTAATTTTATTAATTAATAAAATTTACCAGATTATAATGGATAATTGCGGTCAATTAATTTTATATTTAAATTAAGGTAATATCTATATAATGATCAATTTAAATAAAACATTCTATTTTTATTTAACTTGTTATTCCTATTAGTATAATCTTATCTTTTATTTGTCTTAAGTAAAGTAAGAAACAGTAAATAAAATACATTTATAATCGAATAAGTGACATTGATAAATAAATTAAACTTTTTGGTTTTAAACTGAAATGAGATTAAATTATTTTTAAATTATAAAATCAAATTATAATGCATAATTAGCTTTAAAGATCCACCAGGTATAAATTTGTGATCAAGATCAAATATAAGGTAAAACATTTAAATTTCTTAAAATTTAATAATTATTTATATGTATTTAATTTAAATGTATTCCGAGTAGTTTTACCAGAGTACAATTGTCAATTATTTTTAAAAAAAACATCCCTGTTCTAATCCACAACATTTAATTAATTTATCAATGAAAAATATATAAGCATAGATTTAATTTAATTTACTGTTTTAACATGTTTAATTTTTTAATATTGTTTGTCTGTTATAGCTTCTATTTTTTAAATTGACATAATCTTTATTGATATATTTAAACATATTTAACAACAAAAATATATTATATAAAGTTTATTTATGCTTACACAAATTATTATTTTTATTACATTATTGCGTAAACGTTTCGTAATATGAGCATGTTAATTTAAATAAAATGTTACTATATAACAAAACCTAACTAGATTATTATGTTATTATTTATAATAAAATATAGTTTATTGTTAATTATTAAATTCAGTCAATTCTATGTTCAATTCTAGGATTTTATGTTCCATAAGCTTAAGATAATGATCAAGGTAACAGACACGAGTTTAGCAATTAAACATTTTACAATACACTTAGTTAGTAAAATTAATTATTATAATTATTGATGCGGCGATATCCCAATCAAATTTTATTATTAATTATTGTAGATTATTTTAAAACAATAATTGGTTTTAATTACAGTTTCTAAATAATAATTTATCAAATGTAATTCCTAATATTGTCAAGCCACATTTTGGTAGATATTCTATTTTTGTTTAAAATTAACGCTCGTTTATAACTTTTAATTGTAATACGACATTTTACGAATTAATTAAAAATGTCCTTATGACGTTATAAATAACAAATAAATATAATTTGATTATATAATTGGAATTCATTATGGCATATAATTATAAATTTTCTAATTATTTATTCATAATTATAAAATAATTAATTATATTAACTTATTTAAACACTAGGTATTCTTATGGCGCGTTCTTGTGATACAAGATGGCCGATAAGGAATAATGTTGTGCCGACTCTTATACGGTGCGCTGTCTGGTCGATGGCGCCGTTAGAGAGGCAGTGCTGTCGTGGAGAGGGATAAGGAGTATATCTCCGCTCAAAAGGACTTTTGAGTGGAGATGTCGTTCACATAAGCGGCGGTCAGAACCCGTGGTGTGCGACGTGTGATGAGCTCTGGTATGAAAGCGGACACGATTTCCCAGCTTTTACCGAAGCAGAGGATTTGTCTTAGCTTTTCCAAAAGCAGATACAAATGTCCAGCTTTTACGAAAGCAGCGATTTTGTTGTAGCTTTTGTTTGCAATTAGTTAAATTACTTTATTTTAGTCACAAATGAATGGATAATAAAACTGTATAAAATACACATTGAAAATGGTATACGAAATATGGATAAAATGCTGATCGAGATACGACCGGTTAGCACATGTAGAGAACAATGGATAAATGGCTGACACTCTGGTCGAGTGGAGTCTGGGTTGCGACCGAACAGTGCGACAAACAGAGAGAGAGAGAGAGAGAGACTGAAGAGACACATGTAAAGCATGGCTCTTAAATACAGGTAATGTATGTTTGAATTGGGCTAAAGGTTAGGGAAAAACAGTTGGAAACTGAATGCTAGGATTGGTTGGGAATAAGGCATACAATTTGAATAGTGGAAAATTACAAATGTTTTCAACCAATGAAAGTTTAGGACACATGTCGTGTCAGTATTAAATATAAATAAATTATATTTTATTTAGTTGCGAAGTTAGTCATGTTAAATTTAAATGTTTTATTATTTTATAACCTAACTCTGGTTGAATTTTATAGAAGTTAATATATTTTACTGTAACATATTTGGTCAAATTAAAACTGTATATTATTTATTAAATATGAAGCTAATTGATGACCCAATGAAAATTATTTGTATTTGGATTCACAATGTGGATTATTTTAAATAAATTATACACATGTTTTTTCTCTTTATTCAAATCTGTTGAAATGTAAACATAAACTTTGTCGTTTAAAATTACAAACAATACTTTATTTTACTAAACTTATAATAAAATTTTGCATGATTTAATGTATAATTGATCGTAAAATTTCTATCAATTAATCATACTTCTAATACTTTTATAAGGCAATTATGTTTTAATTAAACGATTAAATGATTTTATAAAAGTATTGATTTCTGAAAAAGTAATTTCATATAACTTTAATTATGTCAATAAATGACGAGCAAAGGGGCCTTCAGTGTCGTCACCGGTGGACGCGTCCCGACGACCACCCGGTGTGCGGACGGATGGGTTGGCGCTATGGCTGACGGCTATGTGTCCGCTGTTTGTGGCAAATGTGGACAATTCATAGCCGCTGTCGGCTATTAGGTTAGACCGAGAGTTGTAGTTACTATTGGTTAATACGCTCGTTGCAGGTGTCATATTAGGTGCGATTATCTATTAGAGGGCATTTAATTTTTAAAATGTCATCGATATTTAAATATAATTTTACGTTTTAAAACTATACAAAATTGTTTCATTAAAAAATGCATTCAATTATTATTAAATTAAATTATGTTTACTTGTATCCAATATTTTAATTGCCACAATTGTTTGAATAATAATATACCTTGTATTAATATTCATTACAGTTGCCAACTCTCAATTGTCAATAAATCATATGATTGATAATATTCGTATGATAGTCATTTATGATTATTTTTCTTAATAAACCAATAGTTATATTTAGCAATGTAAACATGTTACGAACATATCAGTTATAAATTAATTATAAAATCCTATATTAGAAAAACTGATAAACCTTACATTAATTTAATAATTAAAATATTATTATAAGTGCATTAAGGTGAAACTATTTATTTACTTACAATAACACTATAATTTATAAATATGTTAAACACAAACTTGTATTTCACATATCTGGCAAAGTTACTATTAAAAATAACTAACTTATAAAATAGCAATTATTTTAATAACATTTAATCAAATAATAATCACATTAATAATTTTTAATTAAAAGGTTCTTTTCTTTATCCAATCTTTATACTTAATTACTTTAATACATATGATTCTAACTTTTTCAAAAAGTGCCCTGGTCAATGGCCCTGGCCAATGAAATATTGCCCTTACTCTTAGTGCATAAGATATATTGGTAAATTAATAACATGATTTTGTTTTTGAATAACCAGAGATTAAATGTAATATGATTAAATATTATAATAAAACTAATATTACAAGAGTTTGTTTCAAATAATGGTACATTTGTATATATAATGTAAACTGTAACTTAAGTGAGAAGTTTCTTTTAAAATATTTCTCCACTAGCAAATATTTATTTATTGGTCAAGATACTCTCAAGATTATCAAAAAATTTTGTTTATATATTAAATTTTTTCCGTTAAATAAATTATAAAAATTCATTAATCATTATTGAATTAATTGAGTGTAACAATTAAGATTTAAAAAGGGGTCCCCATATTATAATTTTGACAAATGTTTGAATTATAAAATAAATTATATTCCTTACAACTGATAATAAATAATATATATATCAATATAATATGCAAAATATAATAATATTATTTATTAAATATTAAACTATATATGGCTAAAGTTTTATTTTGATACTAAAATCGCTTGTAAATTATTTTAAAAATAAATATAATCATTATTAAAATTAATCAATATTAAATAACTATTATATATTATTTTAATTTATTATATTTAATAACAGAATAATAATAGTTTAACTTGGTTTTAAAATGTAATTTAAAGCATCGTCGGACAATTCGGGCATAATTATGCAAAATGATTATTGCATCTGCCCGCATTATAGAGAAACATATTTAATATTCAATTTATCATAATGCATTCCACAATTTAATCGGCATTTTAGCTGTTGTGTAATCACATATTATATACATGTATGTAGTGTAAAAGTGACTTGCCTACTCACGCTCTAGCCCTATAAATTATATGAATTTAATTACCCAATATTATTACAATTATAATAAAAATAATATATATTATTTTTAAGTTTTTGAAAAACAATAAAATCTATTTTATTCGTTAAAATATAGTTAAAACTTAGCTTATAATTTACATTACAGTTTTAATTTAACAAAATTTTATTTAAATTATTTAAGTGCATATAAACTGTAACTTAGGTTTTAAATTTTTAAAAAAATATTTATTCCCTAATAAATATATATTTTGTGGTTTGTATGTTTTCTTGGAAATTATAAAATTTTGTTAATCTTGTTATAAAAACTAAACTAAACTTGTTATGAATATATAAGTTACTGAATAATAAAGTACCTAGATTATAATAACAAATAACAATTAAAATATTAATATAACTGAATTATGATGAAAATATTGATTTATTAACAATAACATTATAATTTATAAATATATAAAATACCGATTTGCCTTAAAAATGAATTAAACTACAATTATTGAATATAAATGAACATTAAGATCACCATGAACTAGTCCATTTACAGGTTCATAAAATAATGTAATATAAACAAATTTTATAATAGAACTAATAGTACAATAGTTTATCAACACTTATAAATAATCCCATATACAAAGTAAACTGTAACTAAGGTTACAAGTTTCTTTTAAAATATTTCTCGCCTAAATATATATTTTGTTGGTTCAAGTCTTCAAGTGAGGTATTTATTGTTTTTCATTTTAAAACAGTTAAACTAATTATATAATATGGGAATAGTCAAATATATATATATAATATTCTGTTTACTTGTAATTTATTTAAACGCATTTATTTTTAAAATAAATGAAATATAAAACAATAATTTAATTATTCCGAAATAATCAAGTAATGATTCTGGTAAGTATGTTACTAAAAATTTTGTTAAATTATTTAACATAATTTAAATGTCAACTCACCACTATGTATTTGTTTGTTTAACAAACCAAAAGTAAATTTTAAAAATCAACATTTTATTTACTTATACATACATTTCAAACGTTTTAGATTTGTAATATTATTTATATAAATTATATAGTTAAGAATTTTATAAACCACATTCTTTATACTGAAGTGTAATTAAATGCAATTTTAATTAAAATTATATCAATAATGTAATTAACACAAAATATATTTATTTATTATTATTTATTGCGATTATAATCAAAGCTGTAATTTAATTATTGAATATGATTTAAATAATAGCTTAAACAAATTAAATATAATTTATTGGAGAAAGTAAGATATGGATTTTATTTTATGCACTTTTAATTAATTTTATTATTTAACAAAATTGAGATGTAAATACCTTATTATTATAAAATCATCCAGATTAAAGTTGCTAATTTATATTATTGATATTAATTAATAAAACGTACATTTGATTATAAATATTATTCATATGTAAGCACAATCAATATGTTTTTGTTTGTTTAAAAAAAGCATAAATTAATTTTAAAAATTAAATTTCTAAATTTAAAATTAAAATCGACAAATATTATTTGTCTTCAGTATAGATTTCAAACCTCTTAGACTTGTAATGTATATTAATTATACAATTAAGAATTTTACAAACCACATTCTGTATACAAAAATATTGAATTGTAATTAAAAACAATTTTAATTAAAATTATATAAATAATGTAATAAATATAAAATAAATTTATTTATTATTGGTAATTTTAATTAAAATCAAAGCTCTAATTTAATCACTGAATATGACTTAAATTATAACCAATGTGAAATATATACAATTCATTGGATCAAGTATGAAACACGGTTTAAAATAATTTTAAAAGCTAACTAAGCTAACCTAAATAACTTTAAGCTGATTTTATTAATTACTAAAATCATTCAAATTATAATGGCTAATTGCGGTCAATGAATTTTCTATTTATTAAGGTAAAATAATGTATACATAATATATAATTCTCTTTTAGCTCCAATACAATAATTTTAAATAAGTTTTAATAATATTATACCTTATTTTAATATTGGTTACAATTAATGAACAACACTTTGGGCTCTTCAAACACAATTCAAATGTTATGCATATGTTTTGTTTGTTTAAAAATACATAAATAACTTTTAAAAGTAAATTTTTAAATTTAAAATAAAAATAATTTCAATTAACCAATATTATTTGTCTTAATTGTACATTTCAAATTCTTTACTTTGTAATTTATATTAAGTATACAATTAAGAATTTTATAAACCACATTTGTACTGAATTGTGATTAAAAATAATTAATTAAATTAATTTTAATTAAAATTATATCAGTAATGTAATCAACATAAATTATATTTGAATCTTTGCTAATTGTGATTGTAATCTAAACTGCAATTTAATCATTGAATAAGATTTAAATTATAACTCAAGTAAAATACATACAATTTATTGGTAATGAGTCAACAATCCAATTTAAAATAATGCAAATGTATGTAATTTTATTAATTAATAAAATCATCTAGATTATAATTGCTATAATTGCAATCGAATAATTTTGTAATTATTAATGTAATGTCTAAATAATCTTAAATTTTAAGAAAACATGCTAATTTTATTCAACGTAATATTATTATTAATATAATCTTGGCTGTTTTAAGTTATCTAGTCAGTCATACAATATTGGCACAGCAGAGTTTTAATTATATCTTAATTAATTTTTAAAAACTAGATTTGTAATATAATTTGTACGAATTATACAATTAAGAATTAAATAAACAATATTCTTTGTTCTGAATTAAGATTAAATATAATTTGAATGAAAGTTACATTGCTAATTTAATAAACACTGCATATATTTATTTCTGAATTGGTAATTGTGGTTGTAATCAAAGCTGTAATTTAATCATTGAATAAGATTTAAACAATAACTCAAACAAAATATATAAAATTTATTGGGAAATACTGAGAGTCAAATTTAATTTTATGCACTTGTAATTAATTTAAGTAATAGTTACGCACATTAGTGACCGCAACGATAGAGTTGTGGACCCGGTATAGCACCACAGCGTCCACATCGATGGTCAGCGAGTCTTTGGTCAGCACTTTCTGCGCCGGTATGTCATAGCATATCATCCGACAGTCGATTATACAGTACTGGTCTATGAATGGCATTAACTTAGAAACAATATTTACAAAACATAATTAGCTTGACTTTCTTTTATAACATAATTGTTAACCTGATTAGTTAATTACCCATCAGAAATTATTTATAACAAATTTAGAGTGCATTATTATAAGTATACTGTAATTTACCGATGTGAGAGATTGAACCTATTTTGTTATTTTTACCATGTGTTTATTAAACTACATTCTGGACATCGGCACATACAATGAAAATATTTTGTAATTACAAATCTATAATTTAATTCACAATTAGTCAGTACATTTATAAAACTAAGTTAAGTTTATATGATGACATTTGTTTGTAATAAATAAATGAATACATTTTTTTATTAGAATAATGGTAATTGCTATATAATTATAAGCACTTAAAACCGTAACAATTTTTTATTGTATTGATAGACTTTTATATTGATTTGACAATAATTATAATTGGTTTATATAATTAGTGAAATACACTATTTAATTGATAATTTAATTTAATTTTATACACCATTTAGTTTAATTAACGAAACCACAATAAATAAATACAAAGTTAATGCAAAATAATTAGAAATAAAACTGTAATTAATTATTTATCTATTATTATATTTATGTGAATAATTTTCGTTAATTCATTTTTCGGGAAATTCTTGTAGCCAAAACATTCTACATTAGTAAGATTGTGTGCGTACATCTAGGCGTACACAGTATTTTAATATGCTTTGTAATTTATACCTGATTCATGGATTAATCATATATAATGTACATCAATATGAGTAGTGGGGTTTAAAAATATTTTTAAATGATTGTTTAAGAATAATTCAAAAAATAATTTGAATTAAATTATAAATAAATTAAATATTAAATTAAATTAAAATTAAATTATTTAATAATAATCAATAAAATTTCATGTTTATAATTTGTTAAATTATTTTATTTAAATGAATTTAATAGCCATTTATTATATTAAAATTACATTACATATTTATTATCGAAAGTATTTAATTGTTATTTATAATTATATAAAAATTCATTTAATTAATATTTAGTACAAAATGTTATCATTACAGGTTATTCTTAAGATATCACATAATGTTGTTGAACTAATGGAATGTGCATGATATTTTCTAAATTTTAATTTAGAAAAAAATTGCTCACAAATGTATTGACAACCATAATATGTTTGTAATTTTAAACAATTATTTTTTAATTTCTTAAATTCATCAGATAGATTCTTATAAAACTCAATTTTACCACTATTAGAATTAATATTCTCAAATTGTGTTTTATATAACATTAAATTATTAATTTCATTGTGATATTTAATGTAATCTTGATTATAAATTAAATTAAAAGGGTTTTTAAATAAAATAAATTCAAATGAATGTTTTTGCAAATCATTAAATCGTTTTTTATAATTATTAAGAATAATTGTTATAAATTCTACAAATTTTTTAGTATAAATTTTATTTCTCTTATAACTAAAATTTAATGAATATTTGTTAATTATAAATGCAGTATTAGATAAACTATTAAAATTGTTATTTTGTATATCAATCAATAAATGATTTAAACTTGTTATAAATTTATCAATACTGCTAACCATATCCATTATAAATTTATTTTTACCTTGTAATATCATATTCAATTTATTTAAATTATCAGTAATATCTACTAAAAAAGCTAATTTTAATTGAAAATATTTATTCTGTAATATTAATAATTTATCTGTTTTCCCAATTAATTTAAAATAATTAATTATATGGTTAAATAATTGAAAAAATCGTTTTAGACAATTACCGAGAGATAACCATCTGATCTCGGTAAAATAAATTACATCACAAAATTGAGCTTTTTTATCTCTGAGATAATTTCTAAAATTTCTATTATTATTACCTTTGGCTTTTAAAAACTTGACAATTGAAACAACGTGTTTAACTGTTATTTCAAAGTCAATATTTTTAATTATTAAATTTTGTTTGTGTAAAAAACAATGTACATTTTTTAATTTTTTACCATAATTAACATTTAAATGTGTTTTTAAGATTTTAACTAACCCATTATTCTTGCCTAATAAGTTTGGCGCACCGTCTGATGTTATAGACACAAATTTTGTAATATCCAAATTATATTTATTAAAACACTGTAATATTATTTTAAATAAATTAGCACTTGTTGATTTAGTTCTGACCTCAACTAAATCAAAAAAATCTTCATTACAATTAAAATTATTTTCAATATATCTAATAAATATGACAATAAATTTTTTGCCTATTAAATCAGTCGTTTCGTCCAAACATATAGAATAATATTTAATATTATTTAATTTAAATTTTAATTCATTATATAATTCATTAGCAGTTAATTTAATTTCTTTTGCAATAGTACTTGGGCTTAAATATAACTTATTTATGTTATTATTTATAATCAAATTATCAGAATATAAACTATTTGTTATTAATAACATGCACTTTTTTAAAAATATGCCCGTATTCAAGGGTTTCATATGTTTGGCAATATTTACAGCTATTTTATTACTTATTTGCTTATTTTTATTAATTGTAATGTTGCTATTAATTGAATTATTATTATTGTATAATTCAAGCAATTCATTAAATTTATCCTGGCGAATATTTATATCATTTGTAATTAAATAATTTTTATGAAACCTATTATAATGTCTTTCAAAACTATGTTTTGTTATAAAATTAATTTTACCCTTATTGCAATTATTTGTATTACAAATTAAACATATACAAAAATTATCCTGTTTTATAAAAAAATAATTTAGACTCCATTGAGGTTGAAAATACCTTGCTCTTTTTTGTTGAACACTTTTAACTGACTTTCCCTTTTCTCTCTCCTTCTCTTCAATTGCTTTTTCTTTCCAAAGTGTCTCTCTTTCTCTCCAATGTGTCTCTCTTTCTCTCCAATGGCTCTCTCTTTCTCTCCAATGGCTCTCTCTTTCTCTCCAATGGCTCTCTCTTTCTCTCCAATGGCTCTCTCTTTCTCTCCAATGACTCTCTCGATCTCTCCAATGACACACTCTATCGATCCAATAGCTCTCCTTTTCTATTGATTGGCTCTCTCTCTCTCTCTCTCTTGAATTGCTCTCTCTTTCTCTTCAGCTGCTCTCTCTTTTTCTCCAATCGCTCCCTCTTTCTCTTGAATGGCTCTCTGTCTCTCTTCAATAGCTCTTTCAATCTCTTCAATAGCTCTCTCTTTATCACTTGTTATTAAATCCATTTTTATTACTTTTAATATTTATTTTTAATTATTATTTACAATAGTTTTTAAAAACATGTGTTTTGTTTATTTATAATAATTTGAAACAAACATAGGGGAGGCGATGACTGTATTAATAGTAACGTTTACCATGAATAATAGTTATCAAACTAACAAGGTGAATCAGAAACCACGTCAATATTGTTTAGTTCCCTTCACTCTTCGCACGTCTCTTAATATATACTATCAACATTTAGAACAAAAATCGCCTGGAATAGGGAAAGTCAAAGTATAAAATAATTGATATGGCTGATAATAAGTATTTATTATTAATTAATTGTTATTTGGTATCCTTGTTAAATTCTATTTAATAAATGCAAACTTAGAATTAGACTTTTGTTGAATTGATATGTAAAATATAAATATTTCTGATCCATTAGTTAGACCATTTAACATATATTTGTTATATAGATTATAATTCCAACTAAACTCACAACTTAAGATACAGTTTTTACTTTTACATTTTATTTCTAATAATATAGTTTATTTAACTTTTAATAATTAATTTATATGCGAAAATGTTAATTTTAATCTCCCGTTAGCCCCCTAATTTGGTTGGTTGCCAATTTTTATATTAAATTATAAATTTTATAAACATCAAAATACTTTTCTATGAATTATACTGTAGTCAATGGCCCAAATAAATAATGCAGATTAAGTAAACTTAAAGTAATTGCATATAAAATAAGAACTAATGTTAATTAAATATAAATTAGTCGTTAATATCTTTTACCATATAAATTTCTATCATTTACTTCAGATAAATTAATAAGAAACATTATGTAATATTTACAGTTTTATTTTAATAAATAATAATAGCTTATAGACTATGGATGAATAGATACTGACCCTCAGGGCATCATTAATGAGCGAACACTCGGCCAGTATTTGTGTCAGTGTTTTAGTGCCCAATAGATTGCGAACAGTAGTGGCGGCCAAGAGTTCGGTCGCCCGCCTATAGTTACGCACATTAGTGACCGCAACGATAGAGTTGTGGACCCGGTATAGCACCACAGCGTCCACATCGATGGTCAGCGAGTCTTAGCATAAACTATTTTGGATGTACTACCCTTTACTAAACCAGGGTAGGGCGATTCATCTTCCACCATATTCATATTTTGCAATGTAAACATAGTATATAAAGCTTATATATTATAATATATTATTTACATACTTTATTTGACAAACTGTAATTTAAAATATGAATTCAATTTAAACTATAAGCCCATTTTAATTACATTTTTTATGGTCAGCCCAACCGTCGAACATTACTTTTTAAATTTTGAAACAACATAATCTTAAAAACTATAAATTATTTAATTAATAGTTTAATATAAATCAAATATTAATTATAATATCCAAATTATTAATGATTAAATCTTTTTATAAATTATCTAATTTTTATAATAGTTTCTTCCAATTTATAAATATAATAAGATTTAATTTTTTAACTAGTGAAATATTATGGAGTTAGTGATATTCATTTTATCTTTAGGCCTTATTCATGTCCATTATCCAGGTCGTAGAGATAATGTAAAAAGCCAATCTTTACCTTAAATATTATAATAGAACTAATATAACAATAGTTTGTCAATACTTTCAATTAATCCCATATACAATGTAATATGTAACTTAAGGCACGAGTTTTTTAAAAATATTTTCCCCCTAACAAATATATATTTTATGGCCTATATCCGCCTCTGAAAATTATATAGAATTTGGTTGATATTGTTATAAAAACTAAACATAAGCTAAAACATAGACTGAATCAGCGTGTTTGCTTGAAAACTATCTTCAATAGCATAAACAAATTTACTGTATTATGTTCAAATAACTTATACTTGATTTAATCATTTTGTTCGTAAACAACACCGCTTTAAAATGAAATCAGTATAACCACGATCATCATTGAGCCAATCATGTTATTTGATAGTTAAACTTTTTATATGTTATTCCATAAACAAAAATTATCATTTACTTTGAATATATAAGACTTGGAGAACTAAACCTAGTTTCTTTACAATTTTTATTACAAATTAAAATAATATATATAACTATCAGAGTTTTAAACAAATTGTTTTCATAATTTAAAATAAATATATTGCATAAATATTACTGGTAACTTTCATATATATATTATACCAATATCAATATTTATCATGCAATTCATCTAATTACTTAAAATAAATCATGTTAAATTTACAGGTTGTTTGCTCACAAATAATAAAAACATATTATAAGGACTTATAAATAATTTAAACGATTTTAAAACTAAACTATGAATTATATAATTTAATAATGTATTAAATAATTAATATTAACTATAATGTCCAAATTATTAATGAAATAAATATAATTATAAATTCTATTTGCCAACAAGCTTTTAATTTTACATAAGTCCAGGTTTATAAAAATAAAATTATAATGATATTATTACAATAAAAATGATCAAAATTGTATTAATAAACGTTAAACTAAATTAAAACTTCAACAATAATGATAACATTCTATAATTATAAATAAATAAACATTATTGTAATTTGTGTACAGAAAATATGATTAAATTAGTTAACCCCTAATTGAAACAACTCGGTGGGAATGGGCACCACATAAGTGCTGTTATTTTTCAAGGATATACTATTTAAGGTTTGTAGGAACCGGAGCTGCACAGCCATGGGGTCCATATTGTCCGCCGCCTCCTTCAACGCCATCGACGCCCCCTTTTCTCCGTCGGCGGCGATGTATTTGGCGATCGCCTCCCGAGTGGCCTGTGCTTCGGCCGACAGCGCGAACTGCATATCCGCCGGGATTTTTACGTTTTTGATGTCTATTCGCTCCACACATACGCCCCAGAACTCAGTCGCCGCGTCCAAGTGTTGCTGCAATGAAAGTGCAATAGTATTGCGAAATGTGGTTACTCTATTTACAATAATATAGTTGATTAAAATTTTAATAATAAAGATATTGGGTTAATAATTAACAATTTTTGGTTGTTTGTTAATTTTTATATTTAGTTATGAATTTTATAAATAACCAAAATATATAAACCATATTATATTAAAGTTG
>CAJPIZ010001745.1:0-13534 GCA_905368565.1 Medioppia subpectinata | reverse complement strand
CGGTTCGCGGAAATCACGACGAAGTGGTCGTCAATGAGTACCAGAAGTACACAATAGGGGGTGAATCGGCGCTGAAGCCGAAGAACCGATGGGTGAAAGAGTTGTCGCAAAGACAAGTGGATTACTTGATTGGTATGCCGTACACCATATCAGTGCCCAGTCTTAACGCACTGGTAGTCCACGCGGGCGTTGTTCCCGATCGGGCCGTCGCCGACCAAAGCGCCCACAATATGGTTCATATGCGCAATGTGTACACCACTGATGACAACCACACACTTCTGGCCACAGTTAGGGATACGATGGGCGAGCAGTGGGCGAACCGATGGTCGGGTCCGCAGCACATCTACTTCGGACGCCAAACGGAACCTGCAGTTGACCGAATTCGCCACCGGTTTGGACACCGGCTGTGTCTACGGCAGGGCTTTGACCGCTGTATTCATTTGTGGTGAGCGCGCGGGTAGTCGTGTGTCAGTCGACGCCATTGCCGTTCACTGTCCGCCAAAAATAAAAGACACACTTGAACTTAAACTCGAGGCACTAAAACTGAAGTGAAAGCATCATGCTTACAATTCTGAATTCACCAACAACATTAAAAGATTATAATTGTTATCAATTAATAGTTTATGTTAAGAGTTAATATCATAGGCTTGTGATGTTTTTTTAAAATTTAATAATTAATTTGCCCTTTATTTTTTTATTGACATTTTGTTTTAACTTATTTAATGTGTTTATTTTTTTATATTACAATTATATATTTAACTACTAATTAATTATCATATTTACATTGTATGTAGCTTCTTATTCTGAATGACAATTTACTTCACATATAATGTCTGCATAAATAAATTTATAGTAAATTTTAGTATTTGATTTAAAGTTTATTTAAGTTTTTAAATTTAAGACACATGTATGACATAACATAGATATTATTTTTCAAAAAGACAATAAATTTTAATTAAACTCAAAAGATTATAAATTGGATTTGAAAATAATTTATGTTGATTAAAATTAAATGTTATTTCTTTAATTAGATGAATGTTTTAAATGTAAACTTAATCACTAATACCGGTACATAGATTTAGAGATGGTTTTACTGTGAAGTATATTATTGTTATATTATATTATATAACTTATATAGATTATACAGTACAGTATAACAGTTTTGGACAAGTTTCATAAGAAAATAAATATTATCAAATTGACCTTGTAAAAATCATTATTAGTTAAGTTAATTGTTAAATTTTATGAATATATTGTGGTTATTAAAAACTATAGATATAATCATTTAATACAACAAATACATCAAAAAATTTGTATTTTAGTTTTTAAAGCAAAAAAATTACGAAGCTATTATTTTTTATAAATAATTAGCAAAGTTAAAACTGTTTTACAAAATATTAAATTTTTAAAAATGTGTGAATTATTAGAAAACTTTACGTTTTGTGATAACATTACTACAAATATTAAACAAACAATTTTAAAATTACATGTGTTTTATGACTTAAATAATAAATTCAATGTATTTTATATTACAAATGACGATATGGTCTATGGTTTTGGTAATAATAGCTATGGATGTCTGGGTTTTGGCCACAAGAATCCCATACAATCACCACAACTGATACCAGAATTATGTCATCAAAACATACAATACTTTGTCAATGGATGTGGTTTTGTGTTAGCAGTGAATGATATGAATTGGATATACGGTTGGGGTAATAATGAGTATGGACAATTGGCCCGGGACAATCAATTTTATATTAAACCAGAAATTATACAATTTTTTAAATATAAAAATATTATAAAAATAAGTTGTGGCGCTTGTCATACACTGGCCCTAACAAGTGATGGCCGGGTGTACGCCTGGGGTTGGAATTTCTGGGGCCAAACCGGTTGTGGTGATCATAGCAATTGTATTTTTAGCCCGATTGAGGTAAAATTTAATAATAAATTATTTGGAGTAATAAATAATATAACGATAACTTTAACTAAAAATATATCATTCAGTAATGATTATAAAATACAATCCATTTATTGCTATCATAACTCTTCGTTTGCCATCACATCCGACGGACATGTCTTCAGTTGGGGTAAGAATAGTGACCATAAATTAGGACATAATATAAGCGATAATATAGTATTAAAACCCCGATTGATAACAACCATAAATAGTGTAAAAGCAATAAGTACTACACAATTGAGTACATATTTTCTCACAACAAATGGTTTATATTTTTGTGGCAAATATTATGAAAATAATGTCAAATTGATTGAAAGAAATCCAAAACAAATAATATCTGAATTTCATGTCCAAGAATTACCACAAATTCATTCATTCATTAATAATTTAATGAATCAATTCCTATGTGTTTTAAGTAAGGATGAAATATATATCTTATCAAACGATCACAACGTAATTGAAACACATTATAATAATTTTGTTGAGTTTTACGCCAATCAACGCGAAATAACTTATAATACAATGTATTTAAAGCCTAAAATTGGAGAAACAATAATAATATCAATTGAATCTCAAACTGAAATTCAAAGCGAAATTCAAAATGAAAATAAAATTGAAACTACAAATGAGTATAATTTAAATGATAAGTTAAGTGAAGTTAATTATAAATCACAATCCGATGAAATAATACAACCAATGGTCAGTTACAACACATTTTCATCTGAAACTAGTGATGGTAAGTTTAAGTCACATAAACAGATCTTTCTATATAGTGTCCGAGCAGTTGGTAAAGTTTGTAGGACACCGTACAGAGAATCTATAATGACCAAGATGTCATTTAGATTTATTATTACTCGCATGAGTTTACATTGAATTATAGTTTGTCTGTTCACTCCTAATCTAATAGAAGTGAAAATAAGTATATATTCTATTATCCGCTTAACAATAAAATAATCATTTATTTCAATAACGATTTTTTAGATTTAACATTTATGTTTTTTTTAATAAATTTCAATAAAACTTCCAAATTTCAAATAATTAGAAATCTAAGAATATTTGTTTCATACAATAAAACATTATAGTTATAGAGTTAACGTAGATAAATATAACTAAAAAGTACATATTGGCCACTATATGGAAAATTCACTGTATTGAGAATCACTATATAAAAAAGTATACTGTATAATTAAACGTATTATTTATTTTTACTTTATTATTTATTTTTACTTTATTATTTATTAAATTAAAATAATTAAATAAATTGATCATGGTTGCTTGTAATGGCTAGATCTACAAAAGACAGACTCTACAAAGTGTGAAACTAATCAAATGCCGCAATTTAATGAGACAAATGATGAAAACCATAAATTATTATTCAAAGAATTATTATCAAAATTTGAGAATCAATATGGCTAGATCTACAAAAGACAGACTCTACAAAGTGTGAAACTAATCAAATGCCGCAATTTAATGAGACAAATGATGAAAACCATAAATTATTATTCAAAGAATTATTATCAAAATTTGAGAATCAATGCCAAAATGACAATGGTAATTTTATGATAAATTATATTCAGAAATGTTTAAATAATAAATTTTCTATTGTGACGGATAGCTAAACAACAGACAGTTCGTGCAAAATTGAAAATTGCACGATCGCCACAAGCATTACTGTCGAGACCTGTACGAAATGACACTGGTAATTTGCACTATGGTTGTTAATTGAAAAAAATAAATAATATACAATTTAAGTTACATTATACGTAAATTTATCTTGTAGGCGACAAGACTGAGGTGCACACAAACTTTTACCATGATCATTTTGAAGAGTTATCATTGATTGGGAGCGGAGGGTTTGGTCGGGTGTATAAAGTGGAGCATAAACTAGACGGAGGTCTATATGCGATAAAAATTGTTAATTTTTTAGGTAAGTTTAGCATGTTTATTTGTACAATTTTGTTAATTTTTGTGCACGTTATATTATGTATTTTTAATCATGGTGTTATTTAACCTAAAGACACTAATAATGAGGGCAAACGAGTGAATATATTAAACGAGGTAAAAAGTTTGGTAAAATTGCGCTCACAATATGTCGTCAATTACTATAACTCGTGGACTGAAGCGAATCTGCTGTACATTCAGATGGAGTATTGCCCGCAAAGTCTGCGGTCAGTACTGGAGGTCAAAGGGCAGGCATTTGGCAGACAATCGGCGGCCGAACCCATGAATGAATACGAGTACTACATATCGTGTGAAATACTTCGAGAACTCTTACAATGTCTGCAATATCTCCACGAATTGGATCCACCGGTCATTCACCGGGACTTAAAACCCGACAACATTTTAATTTGTGGCGACACAATAATTAACAGATTCATTAAACTCGGTGACTTTGGTTTGGCCACCGATCACAACATGGTATCCATGACTCACACGTTAAATATAGGTTCGGCACAGTTTATGGCACCCGAAGTATTTCAGTCTCGATATACCACTAAAGTAGACATTTATAGTCTGGCAGTCATTTCATATCATTTATTTGATTTGTTTTATATGTATGACATTTATTACATAATTATTTATAGTATTTGTAAATTAATTTAATTTTGTGTTTTAGTGATAATCCTATGGAAACATACGCTTTGACCACATTTTCAGCCAATTATAACAAATTATATGAAATTATTGGACATATGTTTCAGTCAATGGCAGACAATCGGCCGACAAGTGCTGAAGTACTTGAGGAGTATAACCACTGGTCACTCGATAAACATGTCATTACGACAAACGCCAAGAAATTCAATGCAATTTTAAATGCACTAAAATCTAATGACAATTCATTTTTCTATGAATTTTTAATGTGTAAAACAAAATGAAATTTATTGTGTCGAATTGTTTAAAATTATTTGATTATTTCATCAACATCACTTATCATATTATTTACTTGTAATATTTATCATGCAGTTAATTTTGATATCATTTTATTTAGATATTAATAATTAATTCTATTAATAGTTGTATATATAAATAGTTTTTTATTATTCAATTTACATTAGTATTGCTTTTGATTTTGTAAATGATATATTTTAATAACATGTTGAAATTAACAGGAATATAATATAAATAAAGATAATATCAATATATAAACATAATTTTTAGACAATATTATCATAATAACTCAGCATTTCGCTATAAATTTATTGAGATGTTTTATAAAAACTGAACAAAAAAGACAATCCTATGAGTAAAACAGCGATGGAATTAAACTTGTCAAAAATAATTTCATTGTGGTACACCCTTAATACAATTACATTTATTTCAAACCTGGTCTACACACTAACCATATGGCGTTCAATTCGCCGGAAACGGTCCAATCCTACGGCCACTTATGGTCAGCAATACGAGTGGTTAATATTAAATATGAAAATATCCGATTCGATCATGTTAATTATTCGCACGCTCCGTATTCATTTAACCTATCAGTTAGTATCAAATAATTACCCTAATGCTCCTGGTGTATTCCAGAGTGTTCACAATTACTTGGATATAAGCAATTTATATATCGAGTCATTTACTATGGTACTATTGGTGTGCCATCGGTACCTAACATTCAAACATGGTTTTGATTGTCAAAATTTTATAAACCGATTTCCAACGGCTGCTTTATTATTAATTATATGGCTTATAAGCCTAACACTTGGGGTACCGCATTTGGCTAGTGATTATATTTTCTATTACGACCATCGAGTTAAACAGTATGTGTGCCTCAAATCGGATAATTGGTTTAATACTTGGATGACCATGGCCAATATTAAAGGATACACACGTAAAATGCGATTATGCTTGGAATTTATTATGATCGCTATAATGGCATATTTTACCATCATTACTATATATGTTTTTGTTATGGAAAATAGCAAAATGAGTGGACAATTCCATCAGCAATATAAGTCGGGTACAATTAGTAATGTTGTAATATATTTAATATCAACCTTGTTTATATTTGTGGCTAAAAAGTTTGTCTTACATTATGGTAATAGATTCTATATGTATTCAGGTAGCGATACATGTAGTTTTTTACACAAGAATGATCATCATTTTACAATGGTTTTCATTGCCAGTACGTTAACAATATTTGCAAATATAATGTTTAGTTATATTAATAGAAACCGTATTAATAGAAAGCAAAACAAACGTATTGCCGAAACCCGAAATGTTTTACAGACAATCAATCAAGTTCATTTACCAAACACTACATTGTAATAACATATACAGTAAAAGATCATCTGTGTGAAGTAAAATTTGTGTGAACTAAACCAAAACCAGCACCTCATAAACTCAATGTTAAAAAGTGTCAAATGTGTGAACTTATCAATTGTGTGAATCAAAAGTTGAACTTGTTCAGTTCACACAAATTGTCTTATAATGTAACATTTTGAAATAACGTTATGTTTAATATATAATCATAAATTTTCCACAATTTTTAAACAATACTTTTAATTATCATATTTACACATATTATCATTTTGTAACTTTTTATTCTGTATTACAATTTACTTCACATATAATGTTTTAATATTGATATTAATAGTTATTTAATTTAACGACATAAAATCTTAAGATAAATTCATGACATAAAATAAACATTACATTTCATTTCAATTTGACGACAATTTTAATTAAATAATCAATTTTTAAATACAATTAGAAAACAAATTAGAGATAAATAAAATTATATACTTAATTATATAACTTTACTTTATATACTCTATAATTAAATAAAAATAATTAAACTCAATATTTTGTATGTTTAAAGTTATCGTTACAATAATTATTACTTTAAATTATATATTACTGTGTTTTATAAAACAAAACTTCATAGAAAAGTGAATTCACATTAGATTTAAGTGTATTTAACACTGAATTGAATTCCTTGTGATTCGCGACAACAGTCTTATCGATAGACCACTCGTTATGTTTGGCCAACACTTCCCGACACTCAGGCCTTTGTCGCCAATTGGGTGTTGACATCATTTTCTCCAATATTTGAGACATACATAGTATGCATGTCTTGAACACGGATTCATTTGCATTAAACGGCTGCGAACTATAAATGCAATAATACTTGTAATAAATATTTAATCGTGATATTTATTCAAAACACTTACTCAGCTAGATAAATGTCAAACAAATATTCACCAATTCGACTAACACTAAAAATGTCCACTTTATGGTTATATTTACCGTCGTATACTTCTTGTGCTATATAACCACGAGTGCCAACCGCCGAGTGCTCGTATTGGTGCGGGTTGTGAACAGTGGCCAAACCAAAGTCACACAGTTTTATGAATCGCCGGCTATTGTTATGATTACCGCTTAATGTATTGGCAATCAAAACGTTGTCCGGTTTGAGATCGCGATGAATAATCGTTGGAACCGATTCGTGAAGATATTCAACACATTCTAACAGTTCTTGGAATATTTCACACGATATGAAATACTCAAACGGGTTCATGGGTTCGGCCGGTGATTGTCTGCCAAATGCCGGCCCTTTAGTTTCCAGTATTGTCTTTAGACTTTGCGGGCAATACTCCATCTGAATGTACAGTTGAGTGCTGTTATCGTTAAGCCATGAGTTGTGATACTGTACCACATATTGTGAGCTCAACTTTGCCAAACTTTTTACCTCATTTAGCGTTCGCTGTTTGTTCTCATTACTG
This sequence comes from Medioppia subpectinata, assembly GCA_905368565.1. Taxonomy (NCBI): domain Eukaryota; kingdom Metazoa; phylum Arthropoda; class Arachnida; order Sarcoptiformes; family Oppiidae; genus Medioppia; species Medioppia subpectinata. Next base: position 5,854 of record CAJPIZ010001745.1, on the reverse strand, counting down.
GTCTCTTAAGTATGTAATCAAACAATATAAATAATTAGTAATAAATAAATAATAATAACTTGATAAACTTACCATTATAAGTGACAATTTTAATAGCGTATAACTTTTCCTCTAACTTATGCCTCACTTTAAACACTTTGCCGAACCAGCCCTCACCAATCTGGTTACCAATCACATCAAAATTAACAGTGTAATAGTTATTATGCGACTCATGGCTCCCACCTGTCAAGTATTAACTATAATTAATATATTTATTTTGTAATTTTATAAATATTTCATAATTACCATCACTTATTTCAGTTGCGTTACTACTTATGCTAAGACTGGCCATCGATTGCGATAACTGACTGCCACTCGTATTATTGCCATCGCTTAACATCACATCAAAATTACCAAGACTTGTTATTTTGCTTTTGTTTGATGTTAACATCGTTTCATTTATTTCTTTCCAAACAATTGTATTACCAGTTATTTGGCATTCAGTGGTGTAAAAGTCAATGAAGTCATTATAATTTGTTTTAATTAATTTGTGTTCATTTGATATTTTATATATTTTATCATTCATTAAAACATAAATAAATTCAATATTATTCCAACGAATCCTGAATCCATGATTTAATTTGTGGTAATTCTTGGAAACAATATTCAGATAGTATTGGTTTAGGAGTTGTTTCCAATATTTGGTTGTCTTTTTCATAGTTTCCACAAAAATATAAACCATTAGTTGTCAGAAAATATGTACTAAATAGTAAACAATTAATTGTTTTTACATCACGTAAGGTTGATATTAATCGGGGTTTTGATAGTATATTATCGGTTATATTGTTTCCCAATCTATGGTTACTATTCTGACCCCAACTGAAGACATGTCCGTTGGATGCGATGGCAAACGACGAGTCATTATAACAATAAACGGATTTTATTTTATAAATATTAGTGTTGTCCAAACGGTTAACCGGTCAAAGAATGGTTTGACCGTTAACCGATCGGTCAAAAAAATCTTTGACTTTAACCTTAACCCCGGTTAACCGCGGTTAACCGGTTAACCGTTTTTCACCGGCTGACGTCATTATGCCCTAATATATTTGTAAAGTACATTATTTTTAGGGTATTTTGAAAACATTTTAGGGTATTTTCTTACTTTTGGGGCTATTTTGCAAATAAGGGCGTAACTCAAACTTGGTTATTAATGAATTATGACTGCGTTTAATACGATTATTAGTTATTACAGTTATTATATTACCAATTATTGCTGTGACAACAATTCCGTCGCGGTTAAGTGGTTAACCGGTTAACCGTCGGTCAAAAAATGTTTTGACTTTTAACCGATAGGTCAAAAAAATCTTTGACTTTAACCGCGGTTAACCGGTTAAAAATTTTTAGCCGGTTAACTTTGGACAACACTAATAATTATTATCAAATTGTACTTCAATTGGTGTATTAATATATTCACTATTATTTCCGCAACCAATTTGTTTCCAACAATTGCTACCCCAGGCATACACCCGGCCTTCACTGGTTAAGGCCAATGTATGGTTATAACCACAACTTATTTGCGCGATTTTCTTATCATTAAAATATGGTATAATATCTGGTTTTAAATAATGATCATTAAGTTCAACCCGGGCTAATTGTCCAGGACCATTAATACCAAAACCGTATAAAATATTAATATTATTCACAGCTAACACAAAATCCAATCCATTGACAAAGTATTGTATGTTTTGATGACATAATTCTGGTATCAGTTCTGGTGATAGTATAGGAGTGTTGTGTCCAAAACCCAGACATCCATAGGTATTATTACCAAAACCATAGACCATTTCATTGTTTGTCACAAATAATACATTATGTTTATCGCACAAGTCAATAAATACATGTAATTTTGTAATATTTTCTTTTAAATCTGTTGAAATATTGTCATAAAATTTAAATCGTTTTAAAAATTCAGACATTATTCCAAATGTTAATTAAAGATTAATAAAATAATTAAAACTTCAAATGAAAGCATTTTTTATATAATTTTAATTAAATAAACACAAAATTCATACATTTTTGTTTAAAATTTTCACATTTAATAAATTAATATTAATTCATGTATTATACGATTGGCTCATATAAAACATTAATAAGATTTTAATAAATATTGAGACAAATTATACACTCAATGAGAATATGTGTGTAAAGTGACTGATCCGGGAGTCAGTATAGCAAATGACTATACAATTTGTGTTCAAACTTAACATCACATTAAGAACGAGCCATTAATGTTAAAAATGCTAACATTATTAAACCATGGTGGTTGAAAAATGAGTTTGATTGACCTATAAACCTTTTAAACATTTATTCTGGTTCTTTTATTCTTAAGCTTTTGGTTATTACGCTCTCTATTAAAATAACTAAACATTACATTTGCAATAATTGTCAACGATGTAGCGGGAAAAGTCAAATAAAAATGATTAAAGTGCATGTATGAATTCGCGGATACGTATAGAATAGATTACCAAAATGTAAGACAAACTTTTTGGTCGCAGATATCAACAAAGTGATTATTAAATATCATAGGGTTGTGGTTTTTTAAATTGTATAATTAATTTACCCTTTATTTTTTTATTGAAAATTTGTTTTAACTTATTTAATGTGTTTATTAATTATTAATTACAATCATATATTTAATTATATTTTAGTTTTTAACAATATATTTATTTATCATGTTTACACTGTTTTGTATTACAAATGACAATTTATTTCACATGTAATGTTTATATAAATTTATTTAAAACAAATTTGAATGTTTTATTATTAATAGTTATTTAATTTAAGACACATTTATGACATGAAATAGACATTACTTTTCATTTCAACGAATTTGACGACAATTTTAGTTAATTAATTAATTTTTAAATACAATTTGAAAACAAATTAGAGATAAATATATACTCTATAATTAAATAAAAATAATTAAACTCGATATTTTGTATGTTTAAAGTTATCGTTACAATAATTATTACTTTAAATTATATATTACTGTGCTTTATAAAACAAAATCTCATAGAAAAGTGAATTCACATTAGATTTAAGTGTATTTAACACTGAATCGAATTCCTTATGATTTGCGACAACAGTCTTATCGATAGACCACTCGTTATGTTTGGCCAACACTTCCCGACATTCGGGTCTTTGTCTCCATTGCGGATAAGACATCATTTTCTCCAGTATTTGAGACATACATAGTATGCATGTCTTGAACACCGATTCATTTGCATTAAACGGCTGCGAACTATAAATGTAATAATACTTGTAATAAATATTTAATCGTGATATTTATTCAAAACACTTACTCATCAAGGTAAATGTCAAACAAATATTCACCAATGTGACTGAGGCTATAAATGTCCGCTTTATGGTTATATCTACCGCTGTGTACCTCCCGTGCGATATAATCACGAGTGCCGACCGCCGTGTGCTCGTATTGGTGCGGGTTGTGAACAGTGGCCAAACCAAAGTCACACAGTTTTATGAATCGCCGGCTATTATTGTTATTAGCGCTTAATGTGTTGGCAATCAAAACGTTGTCCGGTTTGAGATCCCGATGAATAATCGTTGGAACCGATTCGTGAAGATATTGGACACACTCTAAGAGTTCTTTGAATATCTCACACGATATGAAATACTCGAACGGATTCATGGGTTCCGCCGGCGATTGTCTGCCAAATGCCGGCCCTTTAGTCTCCAGTACTGTCTTCAGACTTTGCGGGCAATAATCCATCAGAATGTACAGCCGATTGGTGTCCAGCCATGAGTTGTGATACTGTACCACATATTGTGAGCTCAACTTTGCCAAACATTTTACCTCATTTAGCGTTCGCTGTTTACTCTCATTACAGGTCTCTTAAGTATGTAATCAAAAATATAAATAATTATGAATAAGTAAATGAATAATAATAACTTGATAAATTTACCATTATAATTGACAATTTTAATAGCGTATAACTTTTCGTCTAACTTATGCTTCACTTTAAACACTTTGCCGAACCAGCCCTCACCAATCTGGTCACCAATCACATCAAAATTAACAATGTAATAGTTATTATGGCTCACACCTGTCAAGTATTAACTATAATTAATATATTTATTTTATAATTTTATCAATAATTAGTAATTCTCATTACTTATTTTAGTTGCGTTACTACTTATGCTAAGACTGGCCATCGATTGCGATAATTCACTGCCACTCGTATTATTGCCATCGCTTAACATCACGTCAAAACTATCAAAACTTGTTATTTTACTTTCATTTGATGTTAACATTGTTTCATTTATTTCTTTCCAATCAATTGTATTACCAGTAAAATAAATTTTAAAATATTCAATTATTTATTATTATAAAATAAAAATGTTGAACAATTACCTTCTGTATTTGATGCACATATGAGATTACAGGGAATTAATTTCTTTGACTGTGCATTTCTGGGCAAATTACTGGGAAATATATGTTGTGTCCCCAAATTACCATCACTTATTTCAGTGGCGGTACTACTATTGCTTCCACTGCCCGTTGTTTGTGACAATTCACTGCCACTCGTATTATTGCCATCGCTTGACATAACGTCTAAACTGTCATTACTTTGTATTTTACTTTCATTTGATGTCAATAATGTTTTTTCAGTTATTTCTTTTAAATCAATTGTATTACCAGTTATTTGGCATTTCGTGGTGTAAAAGTCAATGAAGTTATTATAATTTGTTTCAATTAATTTGTGTTCATTTGATATTTTATATATTTTATCATTCATTAAAACATAAATAAATTCAATATAAATCCAATCAACCCATGATTTATTTTTCGGTAACTCTTGGAAACAATATTCAGATAGTATTGGTTTTGGAGTTGTTTTCAATATTTGGTTGTCTTTTTCATAATTTCCACAAAAATATAAACCATTAGTTGTCAGAAAATATGTACCAAATAGTAAACAATTGATTGTTTTTACATCACTTATGGTTAATATCAATCGGGGTTTTAATATTATAATATCGGTTATATTGTGTCCCAATTTATGGACACTATTCTCACCCCAACTGAAGACATGTCCGTCGGATGTGATGGCAAACGAAGAATCGTTATAACAATAAACGGATTGTATTTTATAATTATTACCAAATTGTACTTCAATTGGTGTAGAAATAAATACACTATTATTTCCGCAACCAATTTGTCCCCAATCATTGCCACCCCAGGCGTATACCCAACCATCACTCGTGAGGGCCAGTGTGTGCTGCGAACCACAGTTTATTTGTGCGATTTTCTTATCATTAAAATATGCTATTATTTCTGGTTTTAAATAATTGTCACAACTTTCACCCTGCGCCAATTGTCCTCGAACATTATTACCCAAACCGTATAACACATTATTATTATTCACTGCTAATACAAAATCACATCCATTGACAAAGTATTGTATGTTTTGATGACATAATTGTGGTATTAGTTGTGGTGATTGTATAGGACTGTTGTGTCCAAAGCCCAGACATCCATTGCTATTATTGCCAAAGCCATAGACCATATCATCGCTTGTCACAAATAATACATTATATTTATCCCAGTAATTAATAAAAACATGCAATTTTGTAATATTTTCTGTTAAATTTGTCGAAATATTGTCATAAAATTTAAATCGTTTCAAAAATCCAGACATTTTTCAAAATGTTAATTTAAGATTAATAATTAAATTAAAACTTCAAACGAAAGCATGTTAAATTTATGTGATTTTAATATAATTAACACAAAATTCATACTTTTTTGTTTAAGATTTTTCACGTCTAATAAATTAATACTAATACATGTATTATA